>CAAKHG010049914.1:10794-24605 GCA_901007715.1 Dactylopterus volitans | reverse complement strand
GGCACCGAGCACACACACACACACACAAACACACACACACACTCACGCACACACACACACACACATACGCACGCACACACACATACGAACGCACACACACACACACACACACACACACACACACACACACACACACACACACACACACACACACACACACACACACACACACACACACACACACACACACTTACTGGTAAAAGGTGGTCCATCCAGTCTCATCAGCTTTTGTGGCTAGGAGGCCTGTGTTGCCACTGTAGCCCATTAAAGCCACTTCCTGGCCCAAGGCTGACACACTACGCAGGCCTCCAGTTGGGTCCAGGCCCAGGGTCACCACTTGATTCTCAGGAAGGAGCACCAGTCTGAGAAGACCAGCTCCTCCTCCTTGGCCCAGGCCGTCCCTCCTTACTTTTACTGTATTGTTGCAATTGTCCACCAGGATTGCCAGCTCTCCATCGGGACCATAGGTAAAATTGTAAAGTGGCTCTCCAGTCACAAGGCTAATTGTCTGGATGTGCTGCCCGACTCCATTGAAGACATATAGCTCCTGTTCCCTCGGAGATGCAACCTCATACTGTGCGCCCCCAGATCCTCCGTAACCCACACTTGAGACCGCAGGGCCAGGCCTGTTGGCTCGCACAGCTCTGATGCGTATGTTGTTGAGGTCTGCAATGAAGAGCGTCCCGTCAGGAGACACAGCCAACGAGGTGGGGGAGTTCAAGCCGGCGTCCGGGGCGTAGCCGTCATCGCCATAGAAGCAGTTGCAGTTAACATCATTCTTGCAGTCACAGTCTGAGGCAGCACCAGCCAGGAGAGAGATTTCCCCGTTAGTGCTCACCTGGAGAAATTTAAAGGAGACGGATCAATAATGATCAGACTAAAGTAAATCTTAACTCGGTGACAGAAAAAAGTATGACTAAAAGCAATATCCAGCTCATTTATCAAAAACAGATGATGGCAAACACAGAGCAAGAATGGAATGATTGCAAATCTGAAGCAAACGCAGGTTAAGATAACACCTGACTAACTGTCAGTTTTGCAAGCCCAGGAAACCGCTCCGGACGAGCTAAATCATTTTATGTCATGTGCCATACCTGTCTAACTCGGTTGATCTTTTTCTCATCTGTCTCAGCGATGTAGAGGATGCCAGTGTGGGACAGGGTTATGGCTGTGGCGCTCTCAAGGGCAGCATGAATCGCCAGCTTACTGAGGCTGTAGTCAATACCTGGCACTTGGCAATGCATAGGCCGACCTGCTATGATGCTCACCTGCAGGCAACAACACACAGAGACAATTATAACCAGAACAGCATGACATGTTAGCAACAGTCTACCGCAAACATGGTGCAGATGAAAACTTTTCATAGTGAGGTGAAAGTCCTGAAATTTTTCATTGAGTTAATTAATTGGTAATGAAGTCACTGCCGCCAAACTTTTTAGCATGGGGATGGAACCATGGTAGAATTTGAACTTTTACTGCTAAATTAGTTTGAGAAAGCCTAATTGGTGCAAAATCCTGTCAAACCCTTTTGGTAAGCATCCACCCTAAGTGGCTCTGCAGTCCACCCTTGTGGTACAAACCTGGTGGTTCTCAGTGATGCGGAGGATGACATTGTTTTCCAGCACATAGAGGGAATTGTCCATGGGATTCACTGCTAAGTCCGTGGGCCACTCCAGGCGCACCTGTAAAGCACATAGAGTAGCTTTACATGAGACAATATCGATGCTGACGGGCGCAATTTGAAAGCATGCCAAGGTTCAGACAAGTCTCCTCTTCATTTTTTTAAGTGACTGCAGCGTTCACTCTCAATTGATCCATTTATTTATCCATGGACTCTTTAATCCCTCCCTAAATCAGTCTCAGCCTGACCCCCTGCCTGGCTCCTGTCCACACAATTGTCATAGCTCAGCACTCACAGACCTGTCAGATCATCATCTATCATGCCATCACCTCTTGTCTCGTCCCCCACCTAACTCGTCCCTCACCTGGCTGACGTCCATGCTGGTGTCACAGCTCAGTGGTCGCACGGCAGTCAGATCGTTGGCCCCCAGCAGAGTGGAGATGATACCGTTTTGGTCTACCTTTCGGATCATGGTGGCATCCACAAAGTACATGAGCCCATTTTTATCCACTGCGATGCCTGTCAAATGTAAATGAACAGCGTGATTGATGACACATAACTCAGAGGAGTCCAGGTATCCCATAGATATTTTAAGTCAATAAAAGTTCACTCTTTCCACCTGCGGAAAACAAACAGCAGCACTGACAGCTGGATTGCTCGATGCTTCATCAAATGAGAGGGTACAAAGTTATGAAGCAGGCATTGAACTGTTAGTTTTGGGATGAGTCATTGTGAAGCGAAGCTGATGTTGCTCCCAGAGGAAAATTATAGACTGCAAGAAGATTTTAAGGCACTGACTTTATAAAGTGGCAAGTGATATGTGGCGCTCGGCTTCCTTCCTTATTTTCCCACTCAATCATTTTTTTTTTCTTCTTCTTTCCATTTGTTTTCCGCTTCTCTTTGGTTCAACGGCAGACTGATGTCAGCCTTGCCAGTCTAACAGGCAGTAGGCATTCAGGTGTGTTTGTTTGAGGCAACTGTGCCCCAAAATAACTTCTGGGCGCACCGCGTTACACAACAGCAAAAAATGGAAAATGCAGCAAAGGACACAGTAAATGAGAGAGAAAGGAAGGGAAAGTGTGTGTGTGTGTGTGTGTGTGTGTGTGTGTGTGTGTGTGTGTGTGTGTGTGTGTGTGTGCGTGCTCATGTGACAGGTAAGAAGGACTGATTCTCTCCCTCTACCCACCCTACAAAAATTACACACATGCGCACACTCACACACGCACATGCACACGTACACACATATGCACACACACACACACACACGCATTCAAGTACATATACTATATGCTAACATTTGCAGACCCACACACAGTTGTGTCACTATGGGGAAATGTGACAGTATGACATCCTTGACAGTTTGGGGTCACAATCCAATAATCCACAAAAATAATTCTATTAATAAGTTTAACATTAACCTGATTTATAACCCTCCTCAGTCTCTGTCCTGCTTTAGTTGAGTCACAAGATGGCACAGGATGAAACAAGAACCTCTGCAGTTGTATACAGTCCAGTTGCAGTGAAGTTGACCTCTGACCTTCTGGATCTCATTTAATCATATTCGACATGAATGTAAAATTCTTATCACAATCAGTGAATTCATTCTTGAGTTGTAAGCAAAAAAAAAAGTTGACCTTGCTCTTTGGCCACCTAAATCTAATCAGTTCATCTTTGAGTCCAAGAGGACATTTATGCACAACACAAAACAAAATTGAAAAAAAGCTAAAGAACAACAAAACAACATGAAAAACAAACCCCAAAACAAGACACTGAATTTACAAGACAACCTGAAAACATAACACCTGTAGCCATGGTTGTCGTGGTGTGGATATATATATAAAAAAAAAGCCAAAGCACCAACAATTTACATGTACTAAGCACTGAACTGCACATCATTATTTATCTCTAGCTCTGGCTAACAAGGCATCTTTCAAAAAGTGAAAATAATGACCCATAGTTGTCTTCATTCATCATTTGATTGCAAAAAAAAAAGGATAAACTCAAACTAAATAAGTGGCTGTAATAGTGGATCTCTAATTATGACTAGTGCAGATCCCCTCAGTGGCTCACCTTTGGGACTCATAAGTGTAGCTTCAGTGGCTTTGCCACCATCGCCACAGCGTTCATCAAAGGGCAGGCACTGCTCTCCTGTCCCAGCCACAACCTCAGCGTTGTCTGACAGCAGCCGGCCACCCGTTAACGAGCGGACACGATAAATTCTGCGGGAGTTGGTGTCTGAGATGAACAATGCCCCAGATACTGGATCCACTGCCAGGAAGTACTTATGTGTCGGGTTATTGCTGTAGAGACAGGAAAAAAAGAGTTTTAATTACTATGTAAGTGGATAGTTTGATTTTTTTTATTTTCAGTGAAGATTGTTTGAAGTATTTCCACTATTATTGCTTGACTATATTTATAAATCAAATTTTTTAATCTTTCGTCAAAAGCTTACCTGTGCCTGAAATCTTTGTTCCTTCAAGGGAGGAAAGTGAGATAAAAGCACAACAAAACAAATGTTAATTCACACAATCTGTGGAACGCAACCTACAGAGAGAAATACAAAGCTGGCTGTGGTGTGAAGAGAAATATTTAAACAAACAACCCAAAACACCCCAGAGAAATGATATCTAGTATGGTGTATAATTCTTGTCATCCCTAGTGTCTCACTTTTTTTTGTTGTTGTTCCAGGTGGGAACAACATCCTATAGATCTAATTAATGGAAACATTTTTTCCCCCCTCTGGATTAGTATTTTTCCCACAACACAACAAAAAGATGACTGATGTCAGATTTTACCTCAATTCCAGGATGCCAGTTGTGTTCATAGATGGGTAGACCCTGCGCACAAAGTTCAAGTCCCCCACATAAAGGCTGCCGTCGATGCCCATTGCCAGGGCAACTGGTGCAAGCAGCTTGTTGCCGTCGGCAAGACCATTACAGCTGGGGCAGGAGATGCTGCGCCTACGACCATTTCCCATGATGCTGGTGATTACTGGAGGCTGCTGTGTCACAAAGATGTTCTCTCCGCTTCCCTTGTGAAGGATGCCTGGACACAGATAGATGAGGTATAATTTGTTTTAGTCGTAGGATGTGACACGGACGATGCACTCAACCACTTCTAGAAAAAACGCCTCAATACAACTGCATCTTCAGATGCAGATAATAGTGCAGCTGATGATGTAATATCTGGAATCATTTCTCTCAGAAAGAACACCGCTCTTGATTATGAAGAAATGCCTAAATATGAACTATAAGGAATAAATAAAGAGAAACTGGTGTTTCTTCATACCACTGCGTGTGTTGAGTATATGGTGCTTGTCCAGTGACCAGCCCCCCAGATTGGTGGGATCCAGCTCATAGCCTTGCAGAATAGCAGTCCTCTTCTCCCACAGAATGAGACTAGCGCAGGACTCATATTCATAGCCCACCGACACTGCATATTTTGGGGAAAACAATGAGAAATAAATTGAAACACAGTAAGAGTGATTAAACAAGAAAAAAAGAGAACAAAAAACAGAAAAAAAATGTAAAATTCCTTGAAAGCATACCCTCACAAAGATCATTTATTGTATACTGTGAAACATGTGATACACAGTGAAGCTAGTTAGCACCTGTACCAAACACCTAACTAACACTCGCATGTGCTGCTAAATCAATCAAAAATGTTGTTAATTAGGCTGATTGCCCGGAGGGGCCTTTAACCCTACAGGCCACGACAGTTGTTCAGTTGAAAACTTTCTTTATGTTATGCCTAATCATCACGAGTTGACAGATCGTCACTTTTTGTCACAAGGACAGATAATCAAGGAAGGATAATCAAGGATGAACAGAGAGAGTGGTGAGTTTGTTGAGACCTCTTTGAGTGCAGCTGTTGGTATATATTGTATGTGACCTGTTGGGTTCCATTTTGTTAAAAGGGAAAGTGTGTCATCACATCAACTCCCACTTGAGTCACAGTGAGAGTGTTGTTGCCAGCACATTTTCAGCTTCACTGCTAACCTGCATCAGTATCCACTGGTGGCAAAACCTAACCTAATACTAAACCATATAGGTGCTTTGTCTTCTTTGTGACATGTAAAATTACAGGTATTTCAGAGAATTTTTGCATCTTAGAGTTAATACAATTCCCCAAACGGCAAGCTCCTTCTGATTTTAGTCCAAGCTGAAGGCCCAGATGCCCACTGCATCTGTGGCCCGTGAGCAGCTGTGACAGCAGAATGTAATGGAAGTGAGGCTCTCCTGGACTCCGGCTTGCTGCTCCAGTAGCTAACTGCTAACTCACCCTGATGGCTAATAACCCTTCACTACAGTTACAGCTGGCTGACTGAACCAGACGCAGCCTCAATGAAAAATAGACATAAGAGAAAAACCACTTAACTGCGGTTGTACTGCATAGTGGATGGAGGCCGGGCTTCTGGTGTGTAATCTCTCCTTCAAGCTCCCTAATTAGCACTTTCTCCCTCTCCCACAGCTAGTGCTCCATTACTGCTAAAATGTCTCATCTTCTCAGTGAACGCATAGTTTGGACCCCCACCACCTCCACACAGTTCTGTTTCACCTCCATCATCCCCTCCACTCACCAACAGCCTCAGAAAGCCCATAGATTCTCTGCCCATATGCGTCGGTCTTGTCCCAGATGTATGTGTAGGCCAAGTTGGGCGAGGCATGGAACCACTTCTGGAAGAGGTGGCCCTCAACTGCGACCATCAGGTGAACCTTCAAGAGGCCCATGGACACCAAAGCAGGAGTCATGGTCACCTTGAGCAGGGAGCGGTAACCCTGTGTCCTGGAGCTTAAGTAGCACAGCTTTAGGCTTGTGCCAGGCACCTCGATCTGCTCATGCAGCACCTGGAAGACAAAGAGAAGAGATGACAGGAGAAAGGGATTAGGGGGGATTAGAGAGAGAGGGGGTAATGAGGGTCACGGTTCCACTGACGGCTGAAGGACAAAAATAGGGAAAAAACAATGGAGGAAATAAAGAAATAGAGAAAGAGGGAACAAGTGGGGGAAACTATAGAAGAGAAAGGAGACAGAGAGCTACAAAAGACAGGCAAACAGGAAAGTGGGAAGAGAGCAAGGGGACCAGAAGGAAGATTAGTCAGCTGCCAGAGGTCAGTAGTACTGCACCTGTGTCTCCGGAATGATGGGTTTCTCCCCTGGCTTGGAGCTGAAGAAGGAGGAGAGAGGGGATGCAATCACAAGAGGATCAGGCCTGACGAAGCCACTCAGGTCACAGCCAGGGATCGTGTTCTCTTCTGTCTTAAGCACCAGAGTGTCCATAGCATAAAACTGGCTCCAGGGCAGCCACACGGTGCGCTCCTGGCTCAGGAAGGGGGCGCGCTCAAACCGCAGAGTCAGTGATGCACCACCATTAGCTATCAGGTCAAACCTGGAGAGGTTTGCAAGAAGAGGATGGGTATGAGGTACAGACGGGGAGTGCTGCAGTGGATGGACTGTTATTTGGACTCATTCACTGTTAGTGTTTCTCTTCGTCTGATAAAATCTTAACTCCACTGCTTTAGGAACAATTAAATAACAAAAAAATGCCTGAAATAAACATGCCCACATTATTTTTTTATGGCACAAAACACTTACACAACATATATGACTAGACAGTCAGTTTAGACATTGATAAAAGTCTTAACTGACTTAAGACAGACAAAGGTGATTTTATTATTAGGCCTGTTTGTCATTTTGCTGTAGTTATGTGGTCAATCCTCCAATCAGCTGGAAGAAAACAACATTCATCAAGATGAACCAAAGTCAGACAGGGACATTAGACACATGTCATTACAACTGCTCCTGAAATACAAGGTCGATTATCTTTGGGTCTCCAAAAGTTCAGATGCTTCAGCGTCACTGCGCTCACACTGGAAGAAAATGCTGCAAAGAAACCACTGACCAAATTGCAGAAGAGAGACCTTAAAGACCTGAGATAAAAACACAGAAGCTGCACATTTAATGAGTAGATGTCAGTCTGTAGAGCCAATGAATCAAAATTTGAAATAACATGTTATGGATGTCAGCCAGACTTAAATCCAATATAACTTGTAGGGGAAATTGGACACAGGAGTCAAATTAAAGAAACCCACAAGACCCTAAAAGCTTCCCTGCAGGAGACTGGAATTTCTGCAGAAGGAATAGAAAGACATGTCAGAAATAGAAAGCAGATAAACCTAGGAAATCCCAGATTTTAAAGAAGTAGCAAAAGACAAGTTATCATGATGTAGTAAAAATTGAAAAATAAATCTTGATTGTGCTTTTTATTGGCTTTAGAATAATGACATCATCAGCATTTAGAAAGGTTCCCTATAAGCCTTTTTTTTTTTTACCATGCAATTTTTTTTTTTTGCCTCAAGTCTTACTGCAAGTTCCTGAATGCAACACATTGTAACATCTATGCATATTTAAACATGACAGTTGACAGTGTTGAGACAATGGGGAGAGAAATGCACTCAACACCATTCAACCAAAGTTCCCCGAAGGAATCAGACTTATGGACAATTGGTATGCGGTTTAACCATCCGGCCCTGCTGACATTCATCTTTGAGTGAAAGTCTACATTAAGTAACATATGACATTATGTTAAACATGATCAATTATAAAAATATCCACTTATCATTTTTTTGACTGGTATGCTACATTTTGTAGTTGTGCATTTTTATTTATACATACATTTTCAATGAAGAAGTTTTAGTGTTTTAATCCACAATTGTGTTATTCTTGCTGAATACATTGAAAGTTCTTTTCTTCACCACATCTAAATATTTGTGGCTGCAACAGCTGAGTTTCCTCAATAAATCCTTAAAGTTTTCTAATGTAATCTAATGTAATCTAATCTAATAGCCAGTGTGGTGAGGTGGCATCAGACTTTCAGCAAGGAATGCTGGGTAGCTGTTGTACATACATTCCATCCTGCCGTGTCAGCGTGTATCCGTAGTGGGGGTAGTTGACAAAAGACACGTTCACCCCCACCAGAGGGGTTCCATCTGTAGTCAACACCTGACCCCGGATTAGAGACGCCAAACTGGAAGAAGACAGAAAAGAGAGAAAGAGAAAGCAATAGTCAATCTATCAGCCCATTCGTCCAACCATCAATCATCTAGTTTGATTAATCTCTCCATCTCTCAATCATTCAATTTGCACATTCATTTATTGCTCCGGTCTTCCACCACTCATTAATTAGACACAATCAGGAGCCCCCGCCATCTAGATTAGCTCACGTCAATCATACAAACAAACCACGACAATGCCGGCAGAGATGTGTGTATGTTTGTGTCTAACCGTGTGGGTGTGTGTATGTGTGTGAGTTGCATCCGAAAGAACCGCTGCGCACAGAATAACATTGAAACATTGCAGAGTGTAATGGATTTGAAAAGTTGTTTCTTCTGAAACATCTAATGTCTGTATTTGTGCAGCAAAGAATCAGTACCACGGACAGTGCCTCACAGCAGCGGTCCACTAATATAGAACATTTAGGGAGCTGATATTATGTTGTTGCCTTTGACATCAGACAGAATCCAACAACTAAAAAAATAAGAAAAAAATTCTGAACATCTGTACTCATTTAACAGACATGTCATTGTGCATGGTAATCAACACGTTTAAAAAGCTAGGCTAGGGTTTTATTGCATTTAGCAACAGTTTTTTTTTTTGTTTTTTTTATCAGCAAATTGTTTCTGAGAGAGACTGAAAAAAAACATCACAGACATTTTTTGTTAATGAGCAATGCGAGTGCAGATATTATCACTAGTTCACAGCCCTCCTAAATCTGTGGAGGATCTTGACATGTTTGCCTTTGTCTCTGGCTTTGAATGCGTCCTGGCAAATTTAATTACTATTCATGTTGGATGTGAAGCCAGACCATCCCCCAGTGCATTCATATAGTTGCCAAACCTTCTAAGGAGCATCAAAGTGCTGCTACTCTCCAATGTGCAACCTCAAAGGTACAACACAGTCTTTGTTTGAATATTCAAGGTTGACATAATAAAAGACTAACATCCTCTTCTTGTAAACAATTAAAAAAGATTTCCCAAGTTGTTAACCTGTTAACATATTCTTAGTTTTTTTTTCCTTCCTCTGACATATGCAAATGACTTTAGTTTAGGCCATCAAAAATCTAAACCTGTCCAATCAAATGTGATTTGAGATGACTAGTCAACCCCTCAAGAGACATAAAAGTGCACTTAACCTTGCAAGCTTGTGGGTTGGCCAAACAATACCACGGACCGGAAGGTTGGAAAGAACTTTTTTCCACTTTCATAGGTGCATGGTTTTAGTGAAATTCAGGAATTTCTCCTTTGTTTCCTGCTGCCTAATTCACCAGCGGGGACGAGGAAGATGTAGGGGGAGTTGGTGGTTTTTCAAACCTGTCCTGGTACGACAAATCTACTTCATACATTTAATCTGGTCTTCCTCCAGCACACCTGATTCAAATGATAAACTCAAGTTCTATGGACACCTGGTAGCAACCAATTTATTTGAATTGGGTGTGCTGGAGCAGGGAGACATCTAAAACATGTAGGTTGGGGAGCCTCAAGGACCCGAACTGTGACACACTGGTTTACAGCGTTGAATGCCTCTGTTCGCACATGTCTGTACTGCATTACCTGGAGTTGAATGGGTTCTCCCCAGGGATGATATGGGTGCCATCCCGGGCCACAAGCATCTTAACGCGGTCATAGAAGGAGTGGACGCGGGGAAGGGACATCGGGCTCTGCTGTATTACTAGCAGAGGGTCTCTGGAACCCCGACACAGCGGACTGTTCTGACAGGGGCTCTGGATGCAGCAGTCTGGGTCCATGCAGTCGGTCAGTCCATCTGAGAGAGATAAGACACAGCAATGATGAGGCTGTGGTGTAAGGGCACGGTTGAATGCAAAACAGCAATCCATTCTTCCATTCTTGATTTAATATTTTGATAATCTTTCATGAGAAAAAGTTTAATTTGGCCTTCCCTTCTCACTGGACCCCTATTGTAATTTCATTTCTAGTTTCAATTCATTATTTTTTTCTCTGTCATCCTTCATTCCTTTCAGCAAGCAATTTTTACAAATGATATTCGTAAGTGCCACTACATTCATAACAGGCTATCACTAGATTTCTGTCTGCTTGCCACAGTTCACCTCCTTCGTTGTCCTTGTTGTCAGCACAGGAGGTCTCCATGGCAACACTACAGCCGGGGCCCCTCCAGCCTGTCTGACATTCACAATGCCAACTCTGCTGTCCCATGGTGCACTGGCCGTTCCCATTACACAAGTTAGGACAGCCATCTGGGTGGGGTGGACAGGAAGAGATAGGGAGGAGGGTGAGGAGGAAGGTAAGGGGTGGAAGGATGATGGGAGAGAACCAGGGTAATGCTTTTTTTCCCCTTTTAAATGAGCACATACAGTCTCTTTCTCTCTCTCACTCTCTCTCACGCACACACACGCGCACGCACACGCACACACACATTCAGATGGTAGACAATTTAATAACCACATGGTAGCATACTTTAAGTATTGACTGTTCAAGAATCAATTTAATTCAGCAGGTCAATTTTCCTGCACACCTTCCCATATCTGTATGTCTACACCTTTGGGATGGCTGCTAGTGTGTGTGTGTGTGTGTGTTGTGTGTGTGTGTGTGTGTGTGTGTGTGTGTGTGTGTGTGTGTGTGTGTGTGTCTGTGTGTCTGTGTGTTTGTAAAAATCACTTGATTCACTTACTTGATAGAGCCCCACCCGAGCATCACTCTCTCTGTCTCTCCCTCGCTTACTTTTGATTCATAGGTAATGGGATTCTGATGGCCTGAGAGTAATGCTTTGTCATGAGAGTATGAGATTATGTTCAATGGAGTGGATGTGTGTGTATTCGTGTGTGTACATGTGTATCTCAGTTGAGTCTATGAACTAATAAACCTTCACTTAAACTTATGCAAAAGAAAAAAAAATGAAACAAAAACAACATGACCAGAATCTAAAGGCCCTAGAGCCAATTAAGTTTCATAACTAGCAGTGAAAAAAATGTGTAGCAAGGCTGCAGTTAATTGAAACGAAAAGGGGCAACTGTCCACTAAAAACACTTGTTTTGTCAGTAGCTGGCTCAGATTGCTATGATTAGTTATGGGCAACATAATTATGTGTACTGATGGCTGGTCAACGCAATAGCTAGCAACATTTGCCTGCCTTCACTCTGTCTGTAACACGAATCTGCATTCTGGGAACAACATTCTTCTTCAGGATGCAGTGGTTCGGTAAACAATTTCCTCACCTATATGACTGCCGTAGGTCCTCCTGGTCAAAATGATGGTGTGCAGGTTGCAGTTTATGTGTAGTGTGTCCCTGTCCATGAAAGCACTGCATAGTGTGGTATGTAATTTTATTGCCACAATTCATGAATGTGCAAATATGAACCATAGTTTACTTTTTTTATCTTTTAGATAACAATAAATGACATACCTGTAACCAAGTCAAGTCATATTACATCCCATGAGATATCCATTAGATACACATCCGCTTCTTAATGGATCTTTTCACTAAAGTTGACAGACACTTACAGCAACAAGCTGTGCCTGTCAGTAGCAAACAAACTCTTTTAGTGGACAGACTGACAATAGAAAATTGCTCGATCTGATTACATTAAATCTTTTTGTGGTTTTCCTGTAATAGTGTTTTACTCAAAATGCATTAAGCATTTAGAACACATGAGAAAATAGGGGCCAGGTTGAAAAATACCCTTTAATTCCTTGTTGTCACCATGCGGCTCCACAAAGTTGCTGTTAAAGTAAAGTTTTTTAAACAATAATCTGCAGCTATGTAGCTCTAAGACAATGATGCCTATTAATGTCTTTTTAAAATGTAGTGCAGAAGGCCGTCAATGGCAGGCCTGTCTTACTCTTTATCTGAGTTCATTCTAAATAATACCTTTCTAGCTCTTATGCGAGACTGTGTGTGTGCCACATTATAATCAGGCAGAGGTAAAAGGTATAATGACACACAATGACAATGTTTTCTCCAGCAGTGAAAAGAGCCCAAAACAAACTGGTCACAGTGATTTCCTATAGCAACACTCTCAAGTCTACCCACGGGCGATGAAATCAGTGACAGGTTGACTGATAAAACAATACATGCATGCACGCAAAGACACACACTCAAACCCAGCATGATGCATCTTCGATATGACCTTACATTTCCCACTCGTAGTGGTGTGCCGACACAAAGTGAGAGGAACAAAATAACCCAGTAAGAGATTATGAAAATGAAATGCTTTTCATTGAGTTCTGCTCAATGGATTAATGAACGTATTTTCACTCAAGTTGCACTGTAGGGTTTTGCCCTCTAACAAATCGCTGCGTCAATAAAGCCATGCATTATGAATATAAATAGTGCAATCTACACTGTGGCAGCAGCTAAATTAACGGGCATTTCAGCCAGATTGGCATTTTATCATGTGACTCAACCACCAGGCGATGAGAGAAAGTCAACAAAGGACTTTGAGAAAGACAATGCACCATCTTTTGTGAACCCCCAAGAAGAAGACAGCAGAGGGAGAGCGGAGGAAGGGAAAAGCTTAACCATGTTTTTCAACTCAACGAGAAGAATAAAATCAAACGTTTTTAACTTTAATTATTGCCATTTTCTGCATCAGGAGACTGCTCATGATGCTGTATTAACAGTCAGGTTGGAATAGATTGTCCCTTAGTATTGAACTCAGGGAACAAAGGCAGTTAGCAGTGATTGCCTGTTAAATGGAGTTGCCATTTAAAGCAGCAATACTTATGAAGCACCCGGACAGGACAATCCATAGTGGGCATTGATCGGTTTGCCTGGGCAGACCGGCACGGGGCCCCTCTCGCTTTAATGCCAGGGCCCAGTCAATACCCCCCCCCCACCCCCCATACTTACTAGAATAAAGTGGGATTTCAGAAACTATTAAGTCCACCCTCCCCATTAATGTAGTTGGACTCTGATGAAATCCCCTTAAAAAGGAGAAGAAATTGCCTTGGGTTATGGGTCAGCACACACACTCTTGTCTGGTGTGGAGTGAGTGTGTTTGCGTGTGTGTGTGTGTGTGTGTGTGTGTGTGTGTGTGTGTGTGTGTGGGTGTGTGTGTGTGTGTGTGTGAGTGTGTGTGTGTGTATTTGTGTGTGTGTGTGTGTGTGACTCTTCTCATGGATCATTTTTCTATCTGACTTTTTTTCTATCTGAGTTTT
>CAAKHG010049911.1:3801-20091 GCA_901007715.1 Dactylopterus volitans | reverse complement strand
AAAACTTGGGAGTGGGAGGCAGCAAAAGCAAAAAAAAAAAAAAAAAAAAAAAGAAGCCAAGATGAAAGTAAATATAAGTTGGGAAGTTTTCGGAGGCTGCGTAAATACCCTCGGTGCCTGTCAAGACTCAATGGCGCTCTCTCTGCTGTGATCTCTGCTTTCGTGCTGGCAGGCAAAAGCAGGGGATTGAAAATTATAGCATCAGATTCCGGCGGTAAGTCACGGAAACGGAAAATAAATAACCACACAACCTAAAGCAACAGCAATAAACCAGTTAAGTTACGGGAATTATCCATTATCTCATTAGGTGGAGAAACTGTAAACTCATAGCTACCAAAGTGGTGTCGACATGAGACTTCATTCACCACAAATATTTAATTTTGCTATAGCCAAGAGCTAGACTAAATCATGTCATGTTTGGGTTCACACTGATTAATGCTGACAGGGTGCAGTGGAGTAATATTTTCATTATCAAACTAGAAGGGCACTCTGTAGAGGATCTGCTGTACCGCCATCTGATGTAGTAGTTCTTGAAAATGATTTACCCAAAACTTTTATAGCATATTCCTTAGTTTATGTTCCACCCATCCACCTAACATGACAAAAACTAGAATTTGCATTTCCTGCAGGAAATGCAAGAAAAACTGTAGACGCTCAGAAAGAAGAGACTCTGACGCTGGCACTTATATTTTTTTTTTTTTCCTGTCTTGGCCCAAAAATGGGAAAATGCCGGCGAGTTAGGAAAAGGCTCCCTTTTGAGATTTTCGCAAAAATCTTGGTCACAAATTAACATGGGAGCAAGTCAGAGCTTCGGACGCGCCTCTCTGCGCTTGGAGGGTCGTGGAACAAAATCTGCAAGTCGCTTGGTTTAGACGGTCAGATTTTCTGAATTGGCACAAATTTCCCCAAAGTTTGTACTGAAGATGGTGCACGAAACGTCAATATTGTGGCCGTAGCGGCGAGTTGTAGGAAATTTTGAGAGAATCTAAAACGTTGTTTACACACACTGAGCTGTGATGTCACCGCTCTAGCTCATGCGGTACACACCCGTTATTACGTCCAATGTCTTGTCGACGTTTTAAAGTTTAAATGGAGTTTTACGGTCAAATTTGATGAAGGAGTTAACTATCAAAGTGGGAGTGCGTTGCAAAGGATTTTGAGCCTCTCTCCATTCAATCCTATGAATTTTTTTTTTTTTAAAAAAGCTTAATATTTCAAAAACTACAACATGTAGAACAACAGTTGAAAAATTCCAATAAGCCGCACACACATTTTGATACTTGACTGGTTTCTGTGGCACAAACGGTTCCAGACTTATCGCAGGGCAGAAAACGTGCAGTAGAAGAAAACAGGATAATAATAGTGTGAATGCCTTTAGCATTCATCAGTTAGCTAGGTATTTTTCTGTAATACCACTAACAAGACTGAGTCTACACGGAACTGCACTACACTACGCCACGAGAGCATTTCCCAAGATTGCTTGTCTTGCTACTAAAATCATCATCAGTTATTATGCGGTTGGCGTAACCAATTTTTTTCTTTATTTTTTTTTTTTACCAAAGCATGTCGCGTCTTTGAAAGGACACAGGACGGTCACTTGGATCTACTACAGTGGATCTTTATCACAGCAGCTATTTTGGTATAAAAAAAGTGAGGTGCTACTGATCAGTCTAATTAATACTCAACACCTTAACGCAACAAAATCCTCATTAAAGCCACTAAAACACCCGCTTCCCTGCTATCTTGATGTCAAAATGGCCGTTTTTTTTGACGACGCTGACAACGATTTACTCAGGAACGTGTAAAACCAGCCTCGGTGTATCTGACCAACAGCTCTCAACTTGTTATTAGCGGCACACATGTCGACGTGAGCTCTGGAAGGAAAAAAAAAGAGAGAGAGAGAGAGAGAAAAAGAGAGAGAGAGAGAGAGAGAGAGAAAAGCTGTGCCCCAGCTGCCTTTCACATGATGACAAGACTTGCATCTTCAGAGCCTTGTTAGTTCTCTGAAAAGGCCACCGACTAGTTTGGAATATTAAGCAGCTCTTGCTGTTGGAAATCAAAAGGATTTTGGTGGAGAGTGGGAAGCTTTGATGGTATATCTCCCTCAACCTCCAGTAGATATGAGGGAATGAAAATATAAAGACAGGGGAACAAAAGGCTTCTGAGAGTACAGTGGCAAAGGTTATTCCTCTTCTCTCAGAGTTCTGCATATGGATATATAATTCCTCTAATAGAGAGGCCTTGCTCTTAAAATGCCAAGACTTATGACTGATAAGACAGAGACGGCGACGGAAAAATAAGGAGGAAAGGAGATACGAAAAAAATGTTAGGGGTCATTCATCAAAAATGGCACTCGCATGTGAGACGGGATCAACCGCGTCACTAAAAATAATTTTGTAATAAATACTAATAATAAATACAATAATAAAAGATCTCGCCATTTGTGTTTATCATTGAAAAATAGGTTCCACATGCAAAAAAATAATAATAATAATAATAATCCAAAATAATCCATGAGTCCGGAGAAGAATGGAAGAGACACAAAAGAAGTAGAAATGTTTGATAGTTTTTGACTGCGTGAAAGGAAGTGATTTACCGCACGGGAGGAGGACTACGGCCTCATTTGTAGGAATAATAAAAACAGCAAGATGTCACAGAAGACAAAGAAATGAATCCACTCACGCTTTGACAAACTAAACTTAGTGGCTGTTCACCTGTTGCAGCGGGATAAAAATTCATTAGTTTGAAAATGGGTTTCATTTGGCCCGATATGTCTCGTTCACTGCGTTCTTCCTTCAGCAACAGAAAGAAAAAAAAGGACGGCGCCCTTGAGGGACGCTTTAATGAAGTCTCAGAACCAAGACCACCTCGGTCCATATTAAACTGAACAAAAGGAAAGGTCAGGAACTAAAGAGAGTTGATCACAGCAGACAGAACAGCGTCTGAGTCTGAAGTTAAGTCTGAAAAGCAGCCTGGCTCAACAGGCCACTCAACACAATGCCGGGCCCGGAGGGTGTTAAAACCAAATATCCTGGTACAATTCTTCGGATTATGAATACATGCAGCGTGAACGGGGCTCCGTCTCGTTGACCTCGTGTGCTCGCCTGTTCCGCCGTATTCCTGTACGCGGCTTTTCAAATCAAATTAACGCTCCTGTTAACAGAAGCGGCGTCCTGCCAATCGTCTGCCTACGCTCCTCCCTCGCTGCTCTTCGCGGCGTCCCGTTCGACCGCCCTCTTCGGCTCCCGGGGGCCGCCTCCTTCCCTTTCAGGTCATCCCACCATGATTTGTATTTCAGTGGTAAGAAAGGAATGCGTTCAGTGCCCGAAGCCCAGTGTTGTCCTGTAACGTTGGCCATGCAGGAACGTTCAGCTGAAAGACCTGAAGGTTTGAAGGTTTTCAGCGTTGGCACAGCTTAAGCAGTGTCCTTATGCGCGTATAAAAATTATGATAGGTGAAATATGTGAGACATAAAATGAATTGGTTATAAAAAATAAAAAAAATTGATGCATTAACTCTGTAGATTGACCTTTCTCTAATTGGTTTGGGTTTACCTTGAAAAATAATCATTCTTTTTGTATTCCTTTCCTGTTCTGTAAGTGTCGATTAATTGTGAAACGATGACTTCCAAATGGTCTCAACAAACAATCATAATCAAATCGGGGTTGTACATTTCACACATTTTCCTTCCTACAAAAGTCTTTTAGTCGGCTTAGGTTTTATTCAGTAAGAGTCGTTAACAAAGCGTAACCGATGTGAACAGGCAAAGTAATAAAACAAAAGGCTCGCAAATGGCGTCTACTTGCTTCTGCATGCGCGCCGCCGCGGCCTCTGGCGGCCGGCGCCGACGTGATGGCCTGTCGGGATTCTGCTTTCGACTTGCGCAGCAACCGTCGGGTGCTGGGATTCCAAGCGGTACAACAGGTGTGTTTTTTTACATAATGTTGCAGTATTCCTGGTGAGCACTGTCCTCTTTTAAGGTGCGATGCTTCCAAAACTGGACATCTTCCTCTGTGGTGCCGGGGTGACGTATGCCTTCTGGTGGTACAAAAAAGTTTACATTTACATAAACGGTCCACGGATTGCCAGTTGATGCCTTTTTAGCTGGAAATATAATTAATGGGGATTAATTATAGTTTATCAGTGATGACTCATCGGCATATCGAATTTCAATATTTTGCGAAGAAGATGAACTGATTCGATTTTTGTAATCAAAGGGCAAGATGACGGGGACCGCGCAGAATGGTTCTAAAGCACATACATCTACTCACACTCAAGGACGAACTGGTTAGATTTTGGTGGTCGGGGACCCGCATATGTGGCCACAAGTCATGCGCCCACTACCACAACATTTTATACAAACATTTATGGATTGAAACGATGAGGTGATCTTTTTTTTTGTTGTTGTTTTTACTCTTTATGCATTTAATGCAACTCATTCAAAGTCCTCACAGTGTGTATTACACAGAAACGAACGGAAACAGCAGCTTCGCTGGCCGGTGAGGGCGGTGCCTCGAGTCAGTGCTGCCTCTAAATTGTTACTGACTCGTAACACATAAACCTTGTGTTTCGTGTTTGGGAATCAACGGGAAGACTGATTTAAGTGGAAAGGGGATTTAGCAATTCAATATTTAAAGCAACGGCGCATCGGTATTGTTTTATCATCTATAACTACATGTTTCTTTGACAGCTAATCTTTATGTACCGTAGCTCTCCCGTTATGTAATTGTACAAAAACAAGGCACTCCCATGGCTGCACGAGCGCACGGTCCCTTGTTTATTAGATGAATAAAGTGGGTTGAAGATATGACACGAGGATAGGCACGGCCCATCAAATTTATCATTGCTAACAGGACTGTCAGGGCTGAGCTGAATGGCAAATGTGCTTCTTCTCAGGCATATGCGGGGCTGTGCGGTGGACGTGGCTTCCAGAGGAGCAGACATGTCTGCGGCTTTGATGGTATAGCACTTCCTCATATGTGGAGCGACGCAGACGGCAAATTCACTCGCTTTTCTGCTGTCAGCATTCCAGTAGCTTATAGACTTATGCAGGCAGCATCCATAATGAGAAAGTAGATGTGGGGAGGGGGAAAAAAAAAAAAGAGGTGGGGGAGTAATTTAAATCTCTTCCAAAAAAAAAGAAAAGAAAGAAAGAACAGATCCCCAACAGTTCCCTAAATCAAATCTGGAATTAAGTAACACGGGTTGTTCACTGGCACATCAGCACAAATCAAGGCGATACATGCTATCCGATTTTTAAGCGGAAATAAAATTAAAATTGTGTGGCTCCTGCCAGGTAATTGGCTAAAAAAAAAAAAAGTCACACGTGACTGAGCTTCCATTCAGCTGATTATGATATGCGTATGGAGTCCCAAAATTTATCTGGAAAAAACTATTCTTCATTTCCTTCGATGCCACTTTCTTTCTGTGTGCCCAATCGACAAAAATTTTTTTTTTTGGAAATTCTGAGATCCGTTTTTGCATCTTGGCTCTCACCTCGTCATGATCCCCTCTGTCATGCACCATCTAGCCATGACTATTACATTTGACCCGGGAGTGATGCATGTGCAGAATAAAACTGTGCTAACTGCAACTCGGAGATGTTTTATGTTCTTAATACTCTTAAATCTGATCCGGGTTGCAAAATTCATCCTTCCGCATCCGTTAATCCAGCTCACGCAAACTTTGAACGGTAGAACAGAAGCAAAAGAAGAACTCGGAGGCGAATCTATTTATAGGGAAGCATCCAAACTCCACAGTGAAAGGTCAAAAGACAAAAACCCGAGGCAGCGGTGCTACCCACTGACCCATCTCCTTGTATATGCTAATTAGGCGCGGTATTTGTGCACAAGTTGTCAGAAATCAGCCTCTTCTTTCTGATTTAAATCCTCTTTAGTTTGTTAGCTGGGAGGAGGCTCAACAGCACAGATACTGATCAAATTTCAACAATATCCTGTTCATTTGTAGATGGGAAGTAAGCAAAAAAAAAACAAATTATCGAGAGTCGAGCAAATATGTTATTACAGAGTCAAAAATAACTCCTGTGATTTTTCCAGACTCTGGATAATTAGACAAATGAGATTAAGGTGATTTTGGATTTTTTTTTTTTTTTTTTTTTTTACAAGACTGAAAACTCCTAATTAGTGATAACAACTGAGTAATGCTGCAAAAACAAATTACTCAGCCCCCAAAACTGTGCTAATACTGCAAACCATGGATACAACAGCTAAAAGGTTTACGGTGTCTTTGTGGAAAACGTATACAAGAGACAAGTCAACAAATCCTATAGTCACCTGAAACAACTGCCGATGATGCAGATGCATGCGCGGCTGCAAAGCGCCGTGGGGGCATCCGCTAGCTTAGTATGCCCAGCCAATCCAATAAAGACTTAACAGGTCCCCGGGGCCAAGGTCGCACCTCCTACTTCAAAAGAAGGAAAACTTCATTTGCAAGCCTAATCAAGTGTGAATGTCACGGAGGAATAACAAAAGAGGACTGTGGAGGAATAACTTTGCGCACTGAGGATGAGAGCTTCAGCATCTCACATTTCTGGAATATACTTTCCTTTGGGAGGGGTTGGGAGGAGGGCTAAGGTGGTTATTCAAACAAGTTAACAAGATGTATCTTCTTCCACACTGGGTATTACGAGTTGATGGCGCTAACGAAATAGAATGCAAAGCAGAGGCCTCGTGACATTTCTGGATATCGGGCGAGATCCGAGCGAGATCAACACCCCCAACGCCCTGGGGTAGGAGGAGGGGGGCCGTGGGGGGTACCTGGAGAGACACACGGGAGGAAGCGAGACACACACACACACACACACACACACACACACACACACACACACACACACACACACACACACACACACACACACACACACAGCGCCTGGGCTGTAACACCTGTTCCAATAAGAACAAGCATCTGGCTTCCTATTAAAAATTTACCTCTTCTGGAAAAAAAATGTGCAGAATACAGTTTTCAACAATGGCGCCTGGTGCAACCTGCCAACATACACAATGAAGTAGCTCAGCTATTACCATTTGCCAGCAAAAAGAGCAAATGAGTGTGTGAGTTCCGGACCGCCTCCCCACACGGTGCGGCGCTTTGGCTGCCACTATCTGATCCCGCCCGGCGCTTCGCGTTGCAATGCTGCTCCGACCGGGCCCGGCGCATTAGCTGTGGCTTTGTGGCTGCGCATATCTTGCTTGCCATCTCGCGACGGTACAAGCGATGCACCACCTGCACCGACCACTAATTTAAAAAGGGACCAGAGGAGTCAGGCGTGGCCGGGGCCAGAGCGCCACATCACTCCACATGGATCGGTTAGGGGAGGCGCTGCCAGAGAGGCGCATCGGACCAACATAATTGCCAGTTTAAACTGGTGACTAGACTTAAGTGTTGGGCTGTGACCCAACGCGGCCTACGGCGGCGGGCTCGGAGGGTTCACCAGACACAGGAGGGAGATGCACAGGGGCTGGAGGCACTGCGCCATCTGACACTCCGGGATCCTTCACAGACAAGAAGCAAACCCATCTTCAGACGCGGTAAATGCTGCTGTGCTGATCAGAAACAAAGCGCGACAACGTGACAACGCACGCACAGCCTGATGTACGACCAACGGACGAAGGCAATGGTGTAATTGTAGGCTATTAACTCAGTGATTCATCTCCACCAGTGGCAAATGCGGTGATCATGATGGTGGGTAGCACACGCACACACGTATAAAAACACACACGAACAGAGCGTCAAGCCTTACCTGAAAGGATCCTTATGTGAAAGATTAGAGTGCTACACCATGTGTCAAGGTATATACCATTTTGCTTAGGTCCATGCTTCCCCGATACGGAACCCATCGCCAAATTGGCAACAATTATGTGACAAACTGGAAAGAAAATATACTGAATTTTTTTTCTTTAGAACTATAATACATGCAGTGTGAAGCAGGATGAGATAAAGAAAAGTGACAGACAAAGACAATGAACACACTTTACTGGCGCAGTCATCGAGAGACAAGGACAGGCAGCTGGCTGTCTGGCTGATGCCAGGCTCTTTCATACTCACTTCCATTAAAGAACAAGTGAATAACACAGGGAATCTGTAGTGCGTCAAGTACTAAAAAGTACAAAGCAGTCCGTCTGCTACTGTAATACAGCGCGGTATAACTTATTCAGTTTACATTTACATGATATGCGTCTATGGCAGGTTCAGTGTGACTTGTGATTGTGCACCACACGAATGAAGATCCAAACGAACCTTAGCTGACAATTAACTTTGGTTGCACAGTGCACAAGATAAGCACAAACGCAGCGCAAGTCCAGCCAAGAGGAAGAGCAAAGATTATTGCCAAATTTGTGGTAAATTCACATGTGTGAAGGGGCTCTTTAAATCGGGCTGATGCAGTGACAGATAGGACAGAAGGCTGGTGGCGAGCCAGCCAATCGGAGCATTTCACTCCATGTAGAGTGTTACAATTCCTTGGAAAGCCTCTTTGAACCCTGGAGCGCTCAGTCTTGACTGCAATTTCCAAAAAAAAAAAAAAAAAGCCTGCGTTTATTTGAATGTATTTCTCACTATATCAAAGTACGCCGGATAATAAGAGCACAGATCTGCATGTGTTGTCTGGGGAGCCTGGGGGCCATCGGGGCCCATTTTCTTTTGTTGTAAGTGGTGGCTGGTATTTAGCGCACGGTAGAAGTATGGTGGATGGAGGCTGGGGGAGGGTTAGAACTCCTAAGCATGCGGACATAAGCAGCCTGCGTGTTGCCTTTGAGGCAGGGCATGGCTGGCTGTACTATGGGGGTCGCAGGTCACGGTCTTACAACAATAGTGTCCCACAGAGAGCCTCGACTCGTCCGACCCACTGCCAAAAACTAACACAGAGAGTGGATTATTAAGACAGGCAGCACGTGGGAGCCAAAATTCTGCCGGTCATTTTGAAGTGCTTGTTGGGTTGTAGATGGTTCAAAAAAAACAACAACAACAAAATGATTATTTTAATGATAATCAATAAACTTCTCATGTTTAGAATTAATATGAACAAGCAAGTGATTGTTTGTCAATGAATAATGAAAGTATGAAAAAAAAAAAAAAAAAAAGCTCAGTATGGGAGCTTACATAAGTCACAGTAGCCCAATTCATTATTGACCTGATTTGCTCTGACTATTGTGTTCATGTTTCAAAAGCCGGGCCAAAGCCAGTAAACAACAGGTTCACAGAGCCACAAATTAAAGAGAGCAATATAAATACAATTATGTAAAAACATTTCCCGAGCGAGGCAAGAAAACCGCTGCTTCTTAGCCTGTCCTCCAAGACAAACATCCTCCACCTTCACCTACAATTTACCGTGTGCTTAATTAATTACTACGACTGCACAATAGGCACAAATTTCCATAACAAACATCTCAATAGCGACGCGTTGCGAGACGTGACACTTTAAATTGTCAGATTCGAAACTGTACGAAAAACGGCAGTGGATGATGTTTTCTTTTTTCCACCGCAAAAAAAACAACTATTTTACCAATTCTTTAATAAATGTTAGCCTCACCCCCCCCCCCCCCCCCCAAAAAAACTGTGCTGACCCTGCCTCTTAAGTTCATTCTATTTTTGACCAACTGTATGTGACTGTAGAATGCAGCACAGAACAAAGGCTTACACTGGCAACTCCAACATGATGAAAATACTTTTATAGTTAAAAAAAAAGGCTTGTTATTTAGTGATAATAATACAATACTTTATCAAACTTTTCAACAAAGTAAATAGTTAGGTCTGCGTATTAAACAAAATGCAGCATGTGGCTGTCATTTTTTCATTCAAAATAAGAGCCATTACAAGTATATCAGCATAAACTTATGATGCTACTTATTCGAATGAAGAAGCTTTTATTAATCTTTGAGAAACACTGGGTGGGAGACTTGACTGAGAGCGGCCCCTCGGGGGGGGGAGCGTCGATGGCATCAGCTTCACACAAACCAATATCTCAAAGCACAGAGGCCTTAGTTTTAATCTGCAAAAGCAGGAATGCTCCAGCTATCATGGTTGTTATGGTAGACTGATTTTAATCAGAGCTATGCAAATTAGGGCTCAGGATCACCACTGTGGGGGTCGTGCTGGCACGAATGGCAAACGTGGCAAAAAATAAACACCCTCCCATTAGATAGACTCAAATGAAACGCATCTCGTTTTATCGCGGCAGCCCTCAGAAACAGGATTTTTCTGCGCGACTCAGTACCGACCATCCTCTCCCCACTCCGGGTGCTGGTTTCACCCGTGCATGCAGAGCGGTCTGGGAAGCACGGAAGGCTATATTAACATCACACGTGTTCACGTCGGCATGAAGCTGGCAACCAGATGAGGAAAAAAATAAAATGTTCAGGTTCAATCAGATCTCCATTTGATGAACTCAACACCAGTTCATGAAATCCAGAGATCAATCTTTTAACGCCTTTTACAGTCGGTGTTCAATAAAAAAGTGCATTCATGTTGGGATGATCCGTGCATTTAAGCAGACCTGCGCTTCGGGTCACACACACGCGCACGCCTCGCGCACGCCTCGCCACCTCCACCACCTACCCCCACCTGGCCAAAGTTTAAAAGGCAACGGGTGCACACTTAATGGACACACACACACACACCCGAGGAAGCGCTGCGGTGCCGTGCCCGGCGCTGCCCTGCGGAACATCTGCAGTTGCTACTCCGCTGGCTCCACTTTCATCAGAGCCTCCCGGCCAACAATGCTACATCGTTTCGGATGTCCAACCTTGACGCCGGCGGCCTCGGCGGCAACAGGATTCGAGGGCAACACCAGATCTCCTAGTGCCAGCTGCTTGTGTGTCGAGGGCCCCCGTCTGACTGCCGTACCGCCGACTGTAGACGGCGGAGGAGTGTGACGGGCAGCAGCAGCCGCCCAAACACCGACGAGTTGACTCTCTTTGTGGTGTCTGTTGAATTTGCAGGACCTTCACCATCTGCTCGCTGAAACTGCGGTGTTGTTTTTTTTTTGTTGTTGTTGTTGTTGCCGAGTTTTTGATTGAGATGTTGCGATTCCAGCACCAATGTCAGACGCTGCCAAATGGGGCATTGGTGAGTATGCGAATTCTTCGCCACTCACTCCTGCTATGGTTCTCAAACTGGGTGATAAAAGAATTTCCACCACATGTATTCTTTTAAAGGCTTTCAAATCGTTTAAGCAGAGCCGGGTCATGCAACAGCAATAGCCATCATCACTTCCACACGACTGTTAAAAAAAAAGTGTGTTTTGCTTTAGTTGCTCGGTCTTTTAAATGTTCAGGTGTGGATCTCTAGCGTCTAATTTTGGGCACTGATGGTTTGTGGGGTTTCACACATGCTTGTTCCCTCCTTATATTGTTGCTGGCAGTAGTTACACCTTTTTTTTTTCCCCAGACTGTGACTCTGGCGACGCCAGGGACCACGAAAGTGCAACTGTTTTTTGGATTCCATTCTTAACACAAATATTAATAGTTTTAATAATGCAGCAGGTTACTGCATTCGATCCTAAGAGCGAGAGCAGGAGTGGGCAACAAAGCTTTTCAATATGCTGCTCCCTCATCCTGGAATGATTTACTGAAGCATCTGAAATTGGCGAAGCTGATTTTTATGGGGGAATCCAAGTCAATTTTAAAGGATCAAGACAACTCCTCCCTTTGTCAATGTGATTGCTCACGATTTTTTTTAACTTAATAAATTGCTAATAACTTCATTCAATAACTGTTGCTGTCATCGACGTTGTGTGCCACATGAATTGGATTTCAATCATTGGATGAATTGGTTTCAATTATTCGCTGTGTGTGATTGTTGTTTACTGTATGTCTCTTTGGATTGTTGTCACATGTAAAAGTGTTTTTATGGTGTCTTCTTGGCCAGGTCACTTTTGAAAAAGAGACTTTAAATCGCGATAACACTTTTACCCAGTTAAATAAAGGATATTTACAAATATGCATAGATCTATCAGCCATAACATTAAAACCACTGCATATTAACACCTCCCCTTATGTTGATTTGTGTTGAACTTTTAATTGAATCTGTTTTGATCATCCCACTCACATGAATTAGGGTGACAAAATATTAGGGACACCTCTCAGTATAACCCAGTACAGTTCAACAGCATCAACAATTACAGCCCCAGTAACGATCGTTAAATATGTCAACATATCTCTCAAACAGATTCAACAGGAATTCAACAAAAAAGACTCCTCCTGGGGGGAGAACTGACTGCAGAGCTGTTGCATTATATTCTATGGCAAACATGCAGTGGTCATAATGTTATGGCTGATAGGTGTATCTTCATTCTCTGATAGTCTTTTCCATATTTGAGCAAAAATAGCTATTGTAACAGAATTAGAAACGGACTCTTGCGCGCTGCCACGCATTACATTCTGAGATGAGCTTGGTTACTAAGTTAATCAGGGTGTGCGCGCACAGATCAGGACTGTGGCATTCACATGCATGGACAAGCAAGGACACAGATGTAGGCAAGTGAGCAGTGAGATGGAATTTAGGAAATATCCCAACAAGTTTCAGCTGGCTCTTAAGGACAATAACCATACGCAGAATATGGTCCCCCCTAAACCAAACACTCGGTAACCATCAAACCAGCTCACAGCCTGTTGCCTGGACATCGCAGTGAAGGCTGATATGTCCAAAGCTAGAATTAACCAGGCTACACAGATGTCATTTTCACCATACGGCACATATTTTTTTAGGTGAGAAGGTAACCACTTAGACTCCCAATACAAGCTCAGGTTATACAAATATGACCAGTTTATAAATCTGTTGCACCGTTCTCATGTCGAGCTGCATGTCAGCATCAGGGGGCTCCACCGCGTATGCGCGTGGAGAGACAAAGAGGAGGCTTCGGCTGCAGATCCTGGAGTACACTGGTTGCATCGCAGGCACGACCGTGCTGCTGGAGGCCCCGACCTGGGAGTGCAATATTCATCCTGTCGCTTGGAAACACAAGCGCCCCAAACCAGCCATAAAAGCGAAGCCGTTCCCCACACCTCCTTCACGCACTTGACTATTTGAAGTTTTTTTTTTTTGTCGTCTACGGGGACAGACGACTGGCCCTTGACAGGTCAATCCAGTCTAATTTATATGGCTTTATGTCACAAACCACTAATCGGGCTAAGGGAGCTCGGTAATGGGCGCAGCACACAATGTGCTGCATCCTTAATCGCTCGATTCTCTGATTCCAAGATCACATACTGAGCCTGGCAACCAAGAACGGAGCTATGAGCGATGCAAGTTGTTTTGTTTTGTTTTTTCAACACTTGACAAGCAGCAAAAAATCGTTTCAGGTCCATTACCTTCATCATTAGATCCTGCGTCATGGGCCAGGTCTCTTGTGTGAAAGAGATAATGTATCTCAAGAGACACCCCGAGTCATGTAAATAGAAATACAACATTTGTAGGAATAAGCAGTGTTGTGCTGCCTTATTTTCATTTACTCCGGCGGACTTACTTAAGGGGAAATCTTGGTTTCACAGCAACACAAGCGCCCCACTTTATGATCAGTGACATCATATACACATCTCTGACACTCGTAGCTGAACAAGACAAAAAGCTGGAGATCATAGTTCTCCCATCACGAGTGGATTATGAATACATCGCCTCACCGGCCTCTTTCCTAGGTGCACCTTGCTCGTACCGGGTTTGCTTCCAGCACTGCCTTAGTTCCTCATGACATAGGTTCTACAAGGTGCTGAAAACATTCCTCAGAGATTTTGCTCCATATCAACATGATAGCCTCAACAGTTGCTGCGGATTTGATGGCTGCACATCCATAATGTGAATCTCCCGGCACAAGAGCAGCATCCGCTGCGGTCTTCTGCTGCTGTAGCCCATCTGCTTCAAGGTTGAACGTGTCGTGGGTTCAGAGATGCTCCTCTGTAGACCTCAGTTGTAACGAGTGGTTCACTGAATAACTATTGCCTTCCTATCAGCTTGAAACAGTCTGACCATTCCCCTCTGACATCTGGCATCAACAATCATCTCCCAGAGAACTGATCACTCGATATCGTCTCTTTTCCGCACCATCCTCTATAAACACCTGAGATGGGTTTGTGTGAAAACTCCAGCTGATCAGCAGCTGCTGAAACACTCAGACCAGTGGGTCTGGCACCAGCAACCACGACACCCTTCAAAGTCACTCAAACCACCTCTCTTCTCCATTCAGATGCTCGGTTTGAACTTCGGCAGACCTTCTTGACCATGTCTCCGTGCCTGAATGCATCAGGCTGCTGCTATGTGATTGGCTGAGTAGCCATTTGCATTTACAAGCGGTTGAACAGGTGTACCTAATAAAGTGGCCAATCAGCCACAGCGCCTTGTTGTAGGTATGAATTACAGCAGTTCCCTCTCCTCTAAGGGCAATTTATTTGGCTGTATGAACACATAAGCAACTGTAGCAGCGGGCTGCCTACGGCAAAGGTGTATCAGTGAACACTGCACGACATCTTCCCCCTCAGCAGACATCAATCCCTGCGACTCCTCTCTTGCTACGGGACAAGGACAAAGAAATATCACCATGCACTTCAAAGTCAAAGCCCCGATCCTCTTCATGCCGTTATTTATTTTTTTTTGTATTCGTACTTTCTAAATGCAGCATCATCGCTCCTGTTGAATTTGGTTTTCTCTATTCCAATTTTCCCTAACTATTGCCTATTTCCTCACTGTAAACTGTGACACGGCAACGCAGACACACCTGTACATACAATCGTGCATGATTGAGGCGAAGGAAACACACAACTCGAGCGCGGCTCGCTCATCGTTTGCCATCCGGAGCGGCGAAAAACGTTCCCGCCAACGCCCTTCGCCCCTCTTTCACTTTGCACACTCCTATAATTTCCTCCTTTCATTTCGTCACACTTCATCATCTCGGCGTGCGCGCTGTCTTCATTTACGCCGCCTGCGTTCCCACCACGTAAATCAAGCCTCTCGTGCATTAAGCATCCCGTGTTTTTCTACTTGGCAGGGCATCTATGAGGATGTGGCCCCGATAACGGTCCATATTTTAGGAGCCCTAAAAATAGCCACGAAATGATCCACAGCAGATCCTTATGACAAAGCAGGCAGAGAGGAATGTGGTGATATGTGATTGGATGACATGCTGGCGAGTTCGTAATGGGTGTTCAAGGGCAATCCCGGGCTACTTACAGCCGCCGCGGCCGTTATGGTTGCATTCACCGGGGCACGGTGGCACACGCACGGTGGCTTGCCCTCAGCTGATCACAACAGGGACGCACGCAGGAATGCGTGGCGGCGCCCGCGGGTGGACATGCCGTGGAGTATCTGGAGAAGTTTCTGCACACTGGGAAGAGACTTGTCTCGACGCCGTGAGAGCGTCGTCGGAGTGCAACTGGAGACGTGGGGAGCGGGGAAAAGTAACTAGTTCACGCTGAAGCTAGCGAGTCCTCACCCGGGGGGAGGAATCGGGCGAGCGTCCAAAGATGACAGAAGCCGGTCAAGTTTGCCCGCTTCCCGTCCGGATCCATTCACAAACACGGGCTGTCATGGCTTCCCCCGCACAGCCGCCCCGCAACCTCTCCGAACAGGACAACAAATGTCAGGGGCTGCGCTGCTCTGCGCCGCGCCGGCGAGCAACTAGCCAGCTAGCAAAGTGATCCAGCCAAAACCCGGCTCGCACCAGGCAGATGTACCGTTAGCATACAAGCTAACGCCGCTTTGCGCTCCAGAGATAAACACTGAGCTTTTAAGTTCCTGCATCCCCCCGCCGCCGCCGCCGCCTCGCTCCAGCCGCCACTCCACCTCCTCCGGTTCCGTTGAGCAGGCGAGCGGACGGATGTGCCACAGTCTCAACCGGGGGGGGGGGTATATTACATGATAATTGTGTGTTACACGAGAGGACGCTGAGGCTGCTTGGAACCTAAATGTGGCTTTTAACGAAACACAAGTGTGAACATTCCGGCTAGCTCCGTGCACGAGTCTGGACGGAGGGACGGACGGACGGAGCGCCCCCCACCCCCAAAAAAAAGACGTGACGCTGGGAGTCTCTTACCTGGAGGAGCAAAGGTGCCGCGCGGACGCGGAGTTTGTTCGGCGGCGCCGTAAACAGTTGTGCTTCGTCGGTGGCTGAGTTTAAGAGACTCCCGGTGAACCTCGGGCAGGATAAACACGGAGGAAGGGACGGGAGGGGAGGGGGGAGGTCGGGCTGGTGACCGCTCCGGCGCTCAGCCACGGCAGCGACTGAACTCAGAGCGGCGTCTGCCTCGCGTTCGGATGGGGCGGGAGGGAGAGTGGCGGAGGAGGGGG
>CAAKHG010049910.1:0-12771 GCA_901007715.1 Dactylopterus volitans | reverse complement strand
CCTTGTTTGGCTCCTCGTTTGGAACATCATTCTCAAGTAGACGCACGCACGCACGCACACACACACACACACACACACACACACACACACACACACACACACACACACACACACACACACACACACACGCACAGGCCTTTCCATGCTTTGTCTTGAGGATGCAGAGGTTGGGAATGTGCAGGACTGATATATAGAGCTCAATTGTTAATGTTGGGTATGACAGGGGACCGAGTTGTTAGGCTGATGCAAATGGATATATTGTGTTCGGCATTTCGCGCTGCCAACCTTGTGATGAATAATAAAGTTTTATTCATTTTCCCCATCTCTGGTTCTATGTGGTGAAATACCTGAGCTATTTCTTGGGCATCAATAACATTGCTGTAAGGGCAAGCTACAGAGAAAATGGTGATGAATCAGAGGGATGCATCAAGTTTCAATAGGCATGTCTTAGAAGCCCTCTCAACTTGTCCAAGACATTATTCATATGAAAATTCAAAACAATAATTAATTGATTAACTCCATTATTTTAACATATAAGCACTGATTCAAAATAACCATTTCCACAAAGTTAGTTTGGTCACAAAGATGGTGGACATCTCTTTGATCAAACGGAGCCATATTACACAGATATTACTTCCCTTCAGAAATGTTACCGTGGATACAAGGCTATTACTTAATCGCTCAACTCGTGACATTTGGAGCCACTGCTGGCTCCCCTATAATTACTCAATTCCAGCAATTCCATCCATTTCTCCTGTTCAGTTGTGATTTGAATAATTGTACAGTGAATCATTTCTGAGCCCAATGGAGTACCTGGGATACTGTTATAGGTCACTGTGATTAAGAGGTAGTGAGTAATTGTAGGACTTTTGGAGTCAATTGAAGTTGATAGCATTTGCTATTGCTGGCCATCTGTGTGTTTCACTGAGTCAACACATTGGTTATGATTGACATTGGGTAATCATTGGGTTAAATTGTCTATGGCACCTATTTTGATTGAACAATTTAGTGTGCTGAAGCTCTCTAATAGGGGCACTGATGGTGTGTGTAGAACGTTTTGAAAATATGCTGTCCAGTATTTGGAATCAGATAACGGCAGTCATCTTTACCCAACATGCTGCTTTTTTGAAATGCCCCTTTCACAGACAGATCGAATTGGCGTTTACCAAAAACTGAACTCTTTTCTTCATTTGAGATAGAAGAGAAATCACGCGAACAAATTCAAACAAGAGAAAACTGCTTGCTGGGGATATTTTTTTTTCAGTTAGGATATGATCTCTCTATGTCATCTTGCTCATAGTGCCATCTTTTCTTCTGTACTCACTCCATCACCACCCCCTTTGGCCTCTTCCATGATGTCCATACTGAGAATTCTGAGATGGCCTGCTAGTGGAGGATCTGACCCACTCAGCGCAAGTTAAACAGTGTAAGGTAAGGTAGATATTATTCTAAGGTCAGTTATTTGGTTTGTAGGGCTTTAGTATTTGTACATATTGGGGAACTAATAATGAATAAATCTTACAACAACCAGTACTTACTTTTGAACTTGCCCAAAACAGGTGGAGCCACGATTCCTCCAGCAGCTGGGAGGATGAGAATGATGAGACTTCTGAGCAGGTGTGATGAGACGTCCACCAGGACTCCTACAGCCAAACCATTTCCATGAGCTTGAAATCCCCCATTGCAATATCTTGTTCATGCTTCCTATGGAATCAAAATCAAGTCATTATTATTTGTAAAGCCCCAAATCACAAATTACATTGCTACATTGGGCTTTGCAATCTTCATCGTGAGCAACACTCTCTGCCCTAAAACCTTCCATTTGAGAAAGAAAAAACTCCTCCAAAAAAAAACTTTTTTTTATCAAGGAGAAGCACAACTTCGGAATTTCTAACACATCCTTAATCAGAACGCTGCAAACACACCAACATCTTCCCTCTTTTGGACACTGGGTGCCCACATTTACACAAAAGCCACACACGCTCCGAGGAAGGAGGAGGAAAGAACACACTATACAAAAATTTGTCAGCAAGGGAGTGTGTCTCATGAAGTCTTAGATCACAACGTGATGAAACGCATAAAGAAAACAGCAACCAGCAGCATTTCATTTCATTTACAACTGCCGCCCCATCAGCACTCCTTTATGTGCCCCAGAACTCCTCTTTGTGTGGCTTGACTATTGTATACTTTTTTTTTGGTGTGTGTGTGTGTGTGTGTGTGTATGTGCATACTGTTTGTCTCCAGCTCACATTTCAGCAGCAGTCTGCTTTTACAGTAACTACTGATGAGGCTGCCTTGTTACACAAATTACATACGCATTTTATTTTCCAGCTCACCCCACAGGACTAACAATTTGTTTCGCCCAACATAAACACAATGCCATAAGAAGGGCTCATTATGAGGCGACCAGATTCATTTCGTCGGTAACAGGAGAAAATGCTCAGGAGATTTAACATGACAGCTCCTTTACAAGGATAAACATTTTGCTTTGATGCATTGTGGAATTTTTACATGTGACATGTTCCGTTCTCAATAGCATTTTGCTGAATTATTGGATGTAAAAAAAAAAAAAAATCGTATGTATGCTTCCCCTTTGATGAGAGATTAGAGTCATTAAGCACTTGATTCAGTTCCTATGGTTACATAGTCTCACACTGAGAAGATGTAGCAGACCAAGTAAACAGGGATTAAAAAAAAAAAAAAAAAAACACGTCCGTGTATGACTCGTTTGGTGAATTTTGATAAAACTGCCGGGCAACTACACGAGAAACCCACATACAGAGTGCTAAATGCTCTCGGTAGACTTGGTGATCTATCGGGCACTTTTCTTCTTGCACCCCCTCTGTGCCTTTGTCTTCTTCTAAGTCCTGCGTAGTCCTCTGCAGACAAGAGCAAGAGGCCACTTGCTGTTAATGCTCTTCTGCGGAGAATTTATTTTAGTGAGGATTCGGTGCATCATAGCAAAGTGAAGACTTCCTGACCCGCAATCCGCTTAAGGGCCGACCAAGGGCACAGTGAGTTACGACTCCCCACAGCATGGTGTCACAGAGAGAGGCATGAAGAAGCAGAAGTTTGGGGAAGAGCGAGGCGCGTGGCAATCGATTTCTCCTTGGGGGAATCCAACACAGACACAGTCGTCGCCTTACTGATTCCTCTCTTCCACCTCTCTCTCTCTCTGCCCCCTGTCTTTGTTCCTTGTTCCCAATCTATCAATTTATCCACGCTTATCCCCTCTCGTTTTCGTCTCTCTCTCACTTGCCGACAAGCTGCGGATCTGGATGAGCCACAAACAGTGTCTGCTGCCTCGCATCCACCAGCATGAGCATCGTGACTCTGGCCTGACCCAGCCCTAATTAAACACAATTAGATAAGTCTCACGGACTCCAGCATAATCCCCTGGACTGCAGCGGGAGTAAGAGGGAGGACGAGGAGGAGTGATAGTTGGGGGAAAAGAGGGAGACTTGGCAGGGGAAGGGACAAGCACATCCCAGCACAACAAAGCCAAGCAGAACGTCTAATGTATCAAACACATGGATTAGTGGTTAACTGGGAGAGCTGGGGCACAGCGAGAGCCTGTGGTTTCCAGCTTGCTTGGAGGCTGACTTGGCCCTGTGAGAGACAGAGGGGGGTGCCCGACTAGTCTTGTGGGAGGCTGAAAAATCTGTCTGCACGTGCAAATTGACAACTGTATAAAGATAAGTAAATATATTAGAAGTCTGTCCCAGAGAATTTATTTTTGTTTGAACAGACAGGTGCTGCTGTGATTATTAGTTTTACCACATCCATGTAACCAGAATCCCAGGATGAAACATGGGCGGCGGGGGGAGGAAAAACTGAGAAATAAGGTAGAACTGTTTTACTCATGTCATGCTGAACCGAGGCACACACACTCACTGAGAGGTGATATTAAAACATTTCTTCTTCTTCTTCGAGTGCACCATTAGCACAATTCAAATATTTATGCGATGAAAACTACACCAGAATTAGCTTTTAGTTTTGGGTGGATGAATTTCCTCACAATACGTGACCAAACGAGTCTCGCCCGGGGGATGCTTTTGGACCGACATTTCAGAAATAACTTAGCCAGAACAATTTGATAACAAATTGTTCACACGGAACTGTAACTGTGAGCTTGCTTCATACCATAATCTTCTCACCTCTCCTATTGTGTTACGAAGGCTGCAATATTTTCATAACCATGGAAAGATAATCTCGCACTTGACTCCCAGTATTGAGTCATTTCAACAGACCCACTTTTGGCCATGTATTATTCACGGGTATTCAAGCCCCACTCTGGCCCAGGGAGGAAGTGCTCTCTCCCAGTCTCCGTCACAGGATATCAGCCTCTAATTCATTATTCAACATGCTGGAGCAGGGCCACTCAGTCTAACTCACATGCTGCCTGGACAGGGGAGGACAGTTTGGTACTCCAGAAACTGGTCTTGGGCCTCTTGTGATTTCTGAACACTTGGTGTTTTTTTTTTTTTTTTTTGGATTTCTTGATGGATAGATGGACGGACAAACAAGTGACTATGTGAGGGCATGATGTTGCATTCAATCTGGGTTTCAGTTTGTGTCACATGATTTTTGCTGTGTTGTGCCCGATAATCACAGTTGTTCACTCACCTGATGATGGCAAAGATGATGCCATTAGTGACTCTGATGATAATGATAACACAGCTGTGGCTGCTGCTGTAAATGATAGCCATGATGGCGATATCAGTGATGCTAATGACAGTGATGTTGAACAGTGTGGAACATTACAATCAATATAAACAATTATTTAGAATCTTACTGCAATAGGAGTGAAATGAATGCCTTCACCTGCAGAAGAGTCTGTTAAAAAAAAACAAAAAAAAAAAACAAGGCAATGCAATCAATGGAATCTAAATTTAAGTTATGGGTGGTGGGGGTTGGTGGTGGTGGCGTGGCGTGGCGTGTGTGTGTGGGCGGGGGTTTAGTCTTTAAAATACATTCAACTAAATATTACACTAAACTACAGAATTCTGAGTTAGTTATTAAATCATTATCTTCCAAAATGTCTTCCTTTTTTCTTTAATTTTAGGAGGTCTGGTATGTGGCAATCAAATGCTGCTGTTGCACTGCAAAATTTGTCTTTATTCAGCCAAGGACCACACATTCTGCTCCCTCAAAAACTCACCTCCATATTACCTCTATGCAACCTGACAATTTTTTCATTTAACCAACACAAATTCTCATGATCACCATGCTCAGATTGTTCAAAGCTCTAGTGGTTTTAAACATTTGCAACAGTTAGAAATTGGGGAAGCTTTGTTGGTTAACCTCATTTCAATCAAACAAATTACAACAACTACAGTAACAACTTAAAAGCCTAGAGCTCAGTGAGGAATGGTCTCACTTTGTACTGGAATATCATTATGGCCAGGTTTTCGAGCAGGGGAAGAGAAAATTAAATTCTTCTATTTACCATTATGGCTTTTGGCCCAATCACCAAACAGGCAAGAAAGTGTCATCTGATACATCCTGTACATGGCACAAATTCTTCAGAAAAATGAGATCCTTTCCAACCCTTTCAAAAAATACCCTTTAGTGGCACATTTAATCTTGAAAAGCAAAAAAAAAAAAAAAAAATGCTTGACGTTAACAAACATTATCTTGTTCTTTGTTGAAAAAACAATAAATGAGATGCACCTTTTTCTCCCTCTTTATGAAATGCATCACAGATCAAGACCACAAAGTTTCCAGTCAAACATTTCTAGATATGAAGAGGAGAAAAGTGGCTAAGAGGTCACATTTGAGAGGTTGGAGGAAGATCAATCAGTGTGAATTGGGTCAGTGGACTGAAGGTCTCAGGAGGTGGACGACAGCGGGGAAAGTATCTGGTTTTGGGTCATTTATGTCCCTGACACAGCCAGCTGCAAAGCAGTGGGCAAACAACTGACCACCATCCATTTCCACGCTTCCTGAGATTTCCCTTTCTTGCTCTCTCATGTAGAGCTTTGCTCCAATACATCACCATCATCCTTCATTTATCCTTGGTTTCTCTCTCTTCCCTTTCTCATTTCTCATTCAGCCCATTATAATCACCCCCTACATATTTTAGTCACTCTCAGCTAAAACCCTTAAACCTCCTTTGTCCTTTGTTTGAACAATAAATTCAGTATATTTAAGAATACATCCCTCCGTTTTATTAATTGTTAGACATATTTTCGGCTCTGAGTCATGGTGAGGGTATCCTGGATGTGTTTTCCCTCGCTGTGCTCTTGGCTTCCCCTACTGGGGTGGGATAGTTGGGTGCACCTAAACACGACAAAAAGATGGGCCACATGAAATCACATTTAATGAATAAAATCAATGTGACCGACAGACATTCAGTCATACTTGTTGTGCCATTTGTCTATCATGTATTTGGTCGGACAAACCCTGAATAATGAGCAAGCACTTCCTGTTTCCCTGTTTGTATGTAATACGCTAATGAGCATTCAGTGCTGGTTGTCGGAGCTAGCCAGCAGCTGCTGTTGAGGTACTTATATGCCCCCTTGAGAGAGTTGACATGCGGGTACCTTTTCGGAAATCCATGGGTCTTTGCATTGTGTTTACTGTCAGAGACGGGAAAGCTCCGCTTATATTCAACACAATCCATGAAAATTGGGACTTTAATTAGTTTTGAGACAAAGTAATATCAGAAAAAGCCAACTGAAAAACCAAGACCAACAAATAATGAATGGAAAGCACCTACAATAGGCTATAACTATGTTAACCCCCACTGAAGCTGTATATGCATTTCCACTCATAAAAAATGGATCCTATGTAGTTAGTCTAGAAATATTGTGCAAGTTTTGTAATAAATAAATAAATAAGTTACTCTCATTATCCTGGCTTCACAAAATTCTGCTGATGTAGCATGGCGGTAACATGCTAACTGACAATAACATAGAAAGAGAAACACACAAACTAAAATGCAAGGAAAATATGGACGCATGTAAATAATTCAGAGGTTGAATTTTGATATACGTTTACACAGATAATTGAACTAATCTCCAACTTTTTTCTTTTATTCCTATCATTAAGTAAAGCCGAATATTTTTTAATGTCAAAAAAACCCTCAGGGGGACATTGTTAATGTGTGTATGCACTAAAATAAATGACAAGTGATGCGTGAATGCTCTTTCAAGGTGCTGGTAAGCGCGCTTTGGAGACAGCCAAGCTGGGTGTTTCACACTGCTTCTAAGGGCCTGTTCAACGGGGAAAGTTCAATGTTCAGGGTGAAAGGCTTGACAAACAGTTGAGGATAGGCGGTGTCAATCTAGTTATGAGTACGCTCACATAAAAGGGCAGTGTGGGCACCAGATGACCAATGACGAACACTGGATAAGAGAGAAGAAAGACAAATACTTGGCTCAACAATAACAAACTCAAAAATACACTCACAGCCCCTTTATATGTACACCTGTACAACTGGTCGTTACCGCAAATATCTAATCAACCAATCATTTAGGTATGCATTTAGGTATGCAGACACGGTCGAGATGATCTGGCAAAGTTCAAACTGAGCATCACAATGAGGAGGAAATGTTATTTAAGTGACTTTGAGGGTGGCATGATTGTTGGTGCCAGACAGGCTGGTCTGAGTGTTTCAGCAACTGCTGATCTACTGGCATTTGCATACACAACCATCCTTAGGCCATCCATGGTCTGAAAAAGAGAAAATATCCAGTGAGTGGAAGATCTCTGGGTGAAAAACTTTACTGATTCCAATTGTCAGGGGAGAATGGCCAGACTGGTTTGCGCTGATAGAAAGGCAACAGTTACTCAATGAACCACTTGCTGTATTGGAAGCATGCAGAAGAGCATTTTTGAGTGCACAACACCTTGAACCTTAAAGCAGATGGGCAACAACAGTATGAGACCACATCAGGTGCTGAAAACAGGAAACTGAGGCTGCAGTCCACAGTCTCGCCAAAACTGGACAGTAGAAGATTGGAAAAACGTTGCCTGCTCTGATGTTTTCACACTTTGGGCCTTTTAGGACCAACTGAGCATAGTTCAAATGTCACAGCCTACTGGAGTGTTGTTGCTGACGATGTCCGTCCTTTTATGACTTTGGTGTATCCATGATGGCTAGCTCCAGCAGGATCCAGCAGGACCTTGTCGCAAAGTTGAAATGTTCTCAAACTTGTTTCTTGAACATGACAATGAGTTCACTGTACTGAAACGGCCTAACCCTAACCCTAGAACACCTTTGGGATGCGGTGGGACGGGAGATTCCACCTGTCAAATCTGTAGCAGCTGTGTGAATGTCAATATGGACCAAAATCTCTAAGGATTTTGGTCCATATTGAGGTGAGGGGTCAAGCAAGTTGTCCCCAAAAAAAAAAAAAAAGGTCGGTTAAGACGATGAATATAAGAATTACAGTGAGTGCAGCCCAAAACAGAAAGCTGGCATGAATAAATAAATAGCAAACCGTGTGAATGCATACATGAGTGAGCGTATCATAGTCACATCGTTAGAAGGGACATAATATGCTTTTTTAGGTCCAGGGCCTTGTATGGGTGTCTATGTCCGCTAAATTGAAAAATCTCAAGGACTCGGCGTTTGTTTCTCTTGTACCGTTTCTACCGCAGCTCCTGGAACGGCGGCATCACGACTCCCGTGTACTTCCTGTCTCCGGGCTCCATCAACGAGGAGCAACAGGGTGAAGCTTGGCTAGCACGAGCGCACCTGGCAGCTAGGCTAACAGCAGCGGCAGGTGAAGCGGGAGCGGAGGCCGGGGAGGGCTGGATAGCAACCACTCTGAGGGAAGCGCGGAGCGAAGCAGCCCTGTATTCGCTTCATAAAGACCAAGAGCTGAGGGAACCAGTAGCTGAAAAAATGATTTTCAACTTTATTCCACAACGATCTTCATTTACGCACTTGCCACTTAACGGAGGGGCTTTGTGAACCAACCACAGCTCGCTGGGTTCGCTAATTCTGGACAATAAGGCGGCTCCCACGTCGCTCAGCCCATGTGGAGATGAAGGAGACTGATGACCTGTAAGTATGCCTTACTAGTTTTGGTTTCGTTTGAGACAAACAAGGTAGCGAATAAACCTTACGCAGAGCAGCGGCCAGGTGAACTCGCTAGCTGATGTCATTGTGACATATTGTTGCTAATCAGCAGTGGGTCCACTTCTACCGCGGGCGGTGACATGTGATATTTTGTGCCTTTCTGAACATCTGGTTTTGGATTTCGGACATCGGAACAACTGCGCCGGTTATATTTCGGTCCTGCTGGTCGCATCCAGCGGCCATCGTTTCAGAAGGCAGACACGCGAGAGGGTTAGCCTCGCATGGCGGTTTGTGGCCATTTCGACGCGACTCGTCCACGAGTTGCACACCTGAGTGTAATTGAGGTTCTGCTTCTGGGAAAGAAGGAAAGAAGGGAGCTGGAAGCTGCACTAAAAATGACTGCGGTAACTCAACTACGGTGGCTGGTGGGTTACTACACCAAAACTGTTGCTGTTTGAGCTCAGTCAGTTGTGAGTATGCAGAATTTTACGGTTTTTTTTTAATCACTGGTAAAAGAGGTGAAACAGTGGCGCAAACTGAGCCAGGGAAACACGATGTGCAAATGTCTTTTACACGACCAGAATATGAGCAGCAGAGCCCTGACCCCAGCCCCGTCTCCTGCCGGCCCAAAAGTACTTGAACGTTCTGGTTAAACGGACCTAAAAGCAGTTATAACACTCGACGTTCTATGGCCAATCTGGCTGGGATCAATCCCTCACGACCACCGGAATATCAGCGCTGCGTGGGATGCTAGATCATTAAATATCCGACCCCAAATCCGAGAGATTAGGTCTCTCATTCTGCATAATGATTAGCCATGTGCTTCTGTTTGTTTGGCAGATGATGGAAGATTAACTGTGAACGATGGTCAGATCAAGAAAGATAAAACTGCATTTATTTCATTGAATAAATCAATACATACTAGTCCTGGTTGCAACTAACATTTTCGTTGTCAATCTAGTCTATCAAAAAAATGGTGAAGAATGTTGATCAGTGTTTCTCAAAGCCCAAGGTGACGTCCTCAAATGTCTGCTTTGAACTGAGGTCCACTTTACATTACTGCAATATCAGTAGGATGACATTAATTCTAGGATGAGATTTTTGGCCCTGGTCCCTGCAGATCCTCCTCGGAGGTGTGCATCTTTGTCACCTATTTCCTCCCTTGATTAGTTTGCATCCTTGGATTTTACATTGGCCACTACAGCTAAACATAGATCCTCAGTTATGTCGTGGTTCCATATGATTTCAATTTACTTTATTTTCCTCTCTAGGGGACACCACGGGTGTGTTACATGTTTTGGTATTTTCTCTAGTTTTTTTTTTTTTTTTTTTGAGGCATATTCAAACATCCGTTGAAGTGTGTTTGTGACAAACCTTTGTGTAATTTTGTCTACCCACCACCGGAGCACAGAAGTTGATGGTAGTTATATAAAATTATAACAGAATTACCAAGTTGTGGCTAACACATCTAGAGATGCACTGTACTTATGGCTCCTCTGTCGTGCTATTCTATTATTGTAGGTTGTACATTGCAACAAAGATGCAGACTGCAGCTGAGCCGTAACGGCCACATGACAACCTGTCTACAAAGTCATGTTCCCCAAGACGAGGAGCGGTGAAGCCACAGTTAGGCTGATTAAAGCATGGTACTAATCACTGATAGCCTTTCCTGTGATGTTTCCTTCCTGCATATTTTCCGGCTTGGTGGGCATCATACTGTGGTTTCCAAAGGTGTACATAAATGCAATAATGTACATTAGTTAGTCAACGGACTGACTTGCAGAACTGAGTCGGTTCTGATATGAGGCTGAATAGAGGTGTATCAGCAGTGCACAGTATGAGGAAATAGAAGTATTTTCTGAACACTGGAGCACATAAACATGTTTAAGTAGTTACCCAAGCATGAACCCTGAATATGGTCATAATATGACTTCTTTAGTTAATAACTGTCATTGAGACATGTTTAGATTTAACTCCATTCTGTGATGAATTTAGAATATATTAAACATAAACTGCATGTCGTCCTACACAGGCCCACAAAATCTTTCAGAAATGAAGACGACATTATCAAAAGTAGTTGATTCGTCAGTGGATGGTTTCATATGTCTTGATCTCTTATCTGACACATAACCCGCTCCAGAGTGGGATAGGTCTACAGCACAAGTAACGCTAGCGACATACTCTGCTCAACAATCAACCACCTTCATGGCAGGTTTTATAGTTTTAGATAGCTAGATAATAAGATTTGTAAATGTAGCGTAATACTTTGACTGGCATCAATTTTCTCATCTACTTCTGAAAAAGTGGAAGCATATTTCCCCAAAATGTTGAGCTATTCCTTTTAAATGTTAAGATAAATGAGGTTTTGTTCTGCATCTGCTATACAGTCGTGGGGCATCAGCTAGTTACAAGCAGCATCGGTTGAAGTTATAATTGTACGGTTCACAAGCGTCCCTAAGCATCTGAAGCACAGGTGCAGTGTGGGGGGTCGTGAGGGTGGTGGTGGTGGGGGGGCAGGTACCAGATGTGTCCCAACCACAGACATCCGTGTACAGAGCGGGACAAGCTTCTCCACTTACCTCTCGTATCATTCATGGCTCATTAAGTCGACACTGTACGTCGGACATCTGCTCTGAATTTGTGCTTGTGCTTTTACTGTCCAAATTTTGAATACACACGACACACCATGTTAAAGAATCCTCCCCACCCCCCTGTCTCTCAAGCACATAACGGTGTTTGTAATTCATCAATTTTTTTTTGCATACTGAGATAGTTCATACATTGCCAGCATCAGTGGACAGAGGAGAAAAATGGAATTGTCTTAAGAGGTGGTTTGGATGATTAAATCTGTACAAGGATGTTAAAGATCCATGTTTTGGTAGGCGATGGATGTGCCCCCCAAAGCTTCCATATACAGTGCCACTATATAGCCTTTAGGAGGAAACATAATAGCTATGTGGATTACACGCTCTGAGGCTTATAAGTTTTTTCATTGTACTCTTGTTCTGTTCTGAATTTACAAAGATGTGGTCACGGTGGATGTTAAGTTTGTGCATCAATTAGGATTTGCGTGTTGTGGAGTTGTTAAGTTACGATGACTAAAAATCGATTATCCTCTTCACTCAGAAAATGTTCTGTGCTCACTTAAAGCATGCACATCTCTGTGAAGTTGTTTTGGTCCAATATTCAAATTGTTATGTGGACATTTGAGATATTAATCACCTCACAATGAAGTGAGGCAAAACTTTTGAAATCCAGAATATAGGCTCATCATCAAAGATATTATTCAAAAATATTACTCAAAGTTCAATCACAACAGCAGCAACGTCATCAGCAACAAGAAAAACAACATTACCTTTTAATGGCAATAGTAAGTAGAGGCAGGCAGGCCGAAACTAGATGTCCACTTAAGGAGGATATACAAAACAAAACCAAAACACGCATCCATTTTTTATAATACAAGTTAGGGGTTTGACCAACATCACAGCTCCATTTTGGAAGATGGACGTGGGTAAACAGTCTGACGACTGCAGTGGAGTTTGTCTGTATGTACTGTACATGAATGTGTGTTTGTCTGCACTTGTAACTAAAACACGAAAGCACATGCCATCTTGTAAATTTTACTCGATGTGGGACATTATATCTCATAGCATATCAGTTCTCTCTTGAAGAGTCTGGATCTGGACCTGTTCTGAGGATTGGGAGATTTTGACCTTTTTGGGGGGATTTTTGGACTTTTA
>CAAKHG010049909.1:58654-72169 GCA_901007715.1 Dactylopterus volitans | reverse complement strand
GCGGTTGTGTTGTGCCGTAGTTTTCAAATCTTTAAAGTGAACCCATTTGAGATTAAGTGGGGTGCATTTTGCAACCTGAAAGTGAAGTACTGGCTAACAGAACAACAAAGCTGTACCCATTAACTCTTCGAGTCTTGATGGAGGTTACATTTGACTTGTAGGGTGTTATAGATGATATGTAGTGCTAGTTCTGTGACATGTATTTGGTGTATTGTGTGATGTAGTTTTAGCATGTTTGTCATTTAATGGATTGTTGTGGTGATTGTATATATGTATTTTACTGTGCTCTGTGGTGTAGTTTTGGCATGTTGACCATTTCAAATTTTATTGTGCTGATTATGTTGTTAAGTAAAAACCCAACTGGGTAGAAGAGTTGAAAATTAGCTACAAAGTTTGTCTGTACAGCACATCAATTGCATTCTTTGTATTAGAACCATGTTAAACTGTATCATTACAATTTAAATTCTGGTCAATTATTTTCAAACTCCTGTACAGTGAGTGCAGCTTCTAACCATTTAAAACAGTCTCAACTACCCATACACACATATGGCATACTAGGTAACGCATGGCATTGACAGTGCATTTCTATTCAAATGTACAAAAGTTATTTTGCATGCATTTATGCAACAACACTCCCAGAAAAATATTTTTCAACCAACAAACATGTGGCATGAGTGACTAGGGTAACTCGACTCCAGATGTTACCACATATAAAGAATTTCATAAGGTTCTGCTAGGCACAGACATCTCAAAAGGTTATCCAAAGTTGGAAAGAAAAAAAAGGCACAGAAAAGTTGGCTGACCAGAATAACACAGTCAGGGAAATGAGAGAGAAAGGAGAGTAATCATGGGAGAGGCAGGGCTGGAAGACAGGTGATAAAGCAGGAGAAATGGGAAGTGAGTGAGCTGATGTTTGTCAAACATACATGTTTCAGTGGTGTCTGCCACGTGGATTTCCCAACTTTGGTGAGAGCTCTTCGTTTGGTTAAACTTTGTCAAAATGAACTGTCAGATGTTTTGTGGCCCATTACCCTTTTCTGTACTCATTTTACACGTTTACAGCTAAATATCAGCACAATTATTACTTTCCCCCTATTCTGTTTGAGCTCGTGCTTTGTTTTAGACAAGAAAAAAATCTCACTGGAGTCTGAACCCAACCTATAGATGACGGCATTGCTTCTGACATGAAATAGCAGGTAATCACAGTGCAATTAATCACATCAATTAAGGACCAATACCTGAATACAGCATAAGCTCAATAAATTTCACTAGTAACGTGTGTTACTCTGCAATTTCATGCCAGAATTGCTGCTGCGAAAACAATCAGGACTGTGCCAGTATCAATCAGGTGCACTCTTTACAAGCCATGGCCTTCCCCGGGGTCACATGATTATGTGTGTAGTCACATGATTATGTGTGTCAGGAGAATTTGGTGGGTCCAGCTTTGGCATTTCCTTCAGACAAACATATTGCAGTCCTACCTAATGCTCCTGTATTACTCTTCTATGGCTAGTTTATGTTATTGTTCAATGATATAGTTATACACTATGAGGTTTTTCACATTGGACATTTTCATGTGGCCTAGGTCCATCGATTTGGTTTCAAATCTGTGGGATGGTGCATGTTGGCTATTTGTCAAATTGTCATGGTATGCTGTGATACCTGGAGTACGCTTGAAGAGTACAGAACCATCGTTAATATGAGTGACGCCTGTGCTTTTCTTACTGTGAAAATAAAACGTTCACTGGGAAAGGGTCGATGGTTATTCAATTTCTGATCCCATAACATCTAAACAGGCACACATCTTCATGGTTTCAGAGAGTCTTACTGCTGATCCTTGGTCTGAGTCCTACTATTGCTGCTGATAATAGTTTGAATCTCTGCATTTCCTATGTCCTGTATAAGACTGCATAAACGTTTTCAGGGACTTAGCTGTGCATTAGAATAACTTGCCCAATGTGGATCTCTGTTAGATTTTAAGGCAACTGCTGTGTCATTAGAAGACATTTGTCTTCCAAGTCAGTCCTCCCACCACTGGCCCCCATGTCTGTGTACGTTTCTGATGACAAGCGGTTTCACGTTAAATGTTTACGATAAAAGACACGAGCACACCCTTGCAGAGTGTACACAAATCACGTCCTTCGATCACTTAACGAAACAGGTGAGTGATTACCAACCAGTGTGCTGCCCTTTCTCACATCTTCCAAACGCTCCAATACTTGAGCCAAGCTCGGGTCATCAGAGTCCACAAACCATATAGGCGGCGTAGAAGGATAAGATTCCTACAGGCGGTTGAACACAGCAAAAACGAGACAATTAACGTGTGTGTGTGCGCGCTTTCGTGTCGCAGAACGTGTCTGTAGGTAATGTAAAATCTGGACTGGCGTTAGCATCCAGAGTGCAGCGCTAGCTAAGAGCTGCGGTTGCCTAACAACGTTTGGTGATCTCGGATTATCACAACACGCAGCTCGCAATCGAGACTGCGTAGCTGCCATTCACGATAGCAAATGAAACTCCGCAAGATAAACAACCTAGCCCCGTTAAGCATGAGACCGTGCAGCCGCGGAGGCAGACTGATAACTGGAAAGCAAGTTAACCAGCTAACTTTAGCTCGCTAGCGCCAAACATGAGAAGCGTACATATCCCGGCACTTGTATTCCTGCCCCTTACCGTTATATTACAGTGGATAATTAACAGTTTTTCCCCGGTTACATTAAACTGGCAACTCAGTTCATCGGGCTTCCAGTCAATGATCCTGAATCGTTCGTGGTTTGGATCAAAAATGGACTCCAAAAACTTCAGTTCGGCCTTCAGCCCCGACACCGACATCTTCCACGCATCTCCGGCTGGGCCGCTGGGGAGGGGGAGAAGTCGGGACTTAGCTTTTAGCTAGCTAAAGCCACAGCGCAAACACAATTTGACCTAGAAAGTGGCAAATTGTTGTCAGGCCGCTCCACGGGATGTGTCCGGGCACCCGGCGGTGGCTCTCGACGGCGTTCGCTCGAATCTCAGCGCAGCGAGGCAGACTTGTAGCACATGAAGTAAGCTAACGTTAGCTAGCTTTTCAACTGGCGTTTAAAACAGCGCAGCGCTCCGGCTAAGCTAACAAACGAGCAGCAAGCTAGTCCGTTGTTGTTGTCTTTCCGTCTATTGTTGTTGTCTGCCTATCGTAGCAGCATTTTCGTGCTGTCGCTGTGTCCTGCGGGCCGCCTCAGCTAAATCCCATCGCACAGTCCCTTGTTATCAACTCGGCTAGGGAACGAACATAATTTCCGCGATCCGAACTTATATCCCGAGGAAGGGATAGTGTTTCTCATTCCTGTGTTCAACTGTTACTGGCCTCTTATGGGGTTTAAAGATGGCGTTTTGCAATCTCTCTCTCCGTTCCCGCAGAATCCCAGCATTCAGCGCGTCCTCAAAAGTATTCGTCGGGGAGAGAGGAGAGAGATTTCAAAGTTTCTAACAGTGGACACTCCGGGTTAACATGGCATAGCCCCCGCGTGAGTTTTATTCGCGTAATAACGGAAACAATCTCTTTAGTTCGGGGCGATTCCGTGCGCAGTGGAATCGGAAATACCGGCGTTTGGGTGGACCGATGCGGAGTGATTCTGGTGCCAGTGTGGCCGATACAGTTTTTTTTTTTTGTGACATGGGAATTGTGTTTGATGCAGTGGTCTGAGCGTGCTGTGAGTCGGCACTGGCAGTCCACCAGCATCAGCATCATCAGACGGCTAAACTTTGTATGATTGCCATGTAAAGTAAGAACCGTGCACGGTCCTCAATTGACCTTTTGAGCAAACCCGATATCGCCAGGTCTCTGTCAGTGAAGGCCTTTTTTTAATTGTTGAGTCAGGCAAGTAATCAAAAGTTTTCTGTCAGCTGGCATTCAGCCAAAAAAAAAGAACAGGTGTATCAGAGCAAGAACGGGGCTATCATTTAATGTAGGAGGTACACGGGAACATGCATCTCTTAAGATGCAAATTGAGGTACAGATTGTAGGTCTGCACAACCATGGCAACATACAATAGGGCAGCTAAGTTAGCATTCAGCAAGGATTCTGGATTACCAAGAGAGATCCCCGGGCGTAAGACATGTTTCAGTGCTACTTGCTTATTTGTTTTTGGGGGATCTGCACAAATAATTAATTAGATAAATGAATGAATTATGTTGTGGATATATGGCACACTTTATCCGGTAAAACACTGCTTCATTAAATCACAACAATGCAACTGGCGTGCAGAAAGCCCAGAAAGTGTAGTCTGCAGTCTGTCTGCTGAACCTTAATTTGCCAGACTGCACATTTTCAGCCCCAAATAGGATAATCTGACTTTGAAGCTCGGATGAAGTTCGTAGTTCATTAACAAAATGAAAAAGAAAAAAAAAAAGAATTGCTCATCGTGCATGTGTGCTTGTGTTCACCGAAAGATGACCGTATATTTTGTACCACATGACTGTATCCACTTAAGAGATTTTGCTTCATGAACATAAAATCCTCAGTAGTATCCTGAAGACATTTAGTCAGACATCATGTGTGTACTTGTGTATGAAGTAATCTCGTGTGTCCACTAGGGGGTAGCATTGCCATAAGTTTTGAACACTAAATGTACCAAGTCATTCACTCTAATAAGGAATGCTGTCTGCAATTCCAACTACAATAAAATCTATTTTGTTCATATAGAATATATAGAATACATTTTTAATTGTCAACAAATGGATCAAATTGTAAATCTGATGTCTGTGTCTGATTTGCATGCTCGTCAGACAGCAAATTTTCTTAACTACCTCCTAGGAAAGATTAATGAAATATTTTTGACTTCCAGGATGAGGGTCAGACAGGTTCAGCATTGATGATATGGCACACTGCCTTCAAGGAGCAGGTCAGTGGGTCTAGGAATTCAGTCTGGGTTTCAGGGAACACAGAAAAACTCAGAACCAAACATTAGTAGCCATTCCTTATGTGAATCAGCCTTTTATCGGGAGATAAAGGAGCACCTGAGTGCGCCAGACTGGTTCTGTGCTGTCAAACTTGGTTTGGACAGGACAAAGACTTCTTTTCAAACGAGATAACCCTTCTATGTAGCCCTCTCAAAATCAGTATTGTGTGATAGACAGTGCAAGATACAGGCAACACATTCAAACATAACCCAAAGAGGGTCAGTGTGTGGTGTGTAATTTAGTCTTACGTTACTCTTCAGACCAATCAGAACTCAGTCAGTGGACTGAGAGAGCAAGCAGAGAAAAGCTCATTTGGGCCCTGCAAGTGTGTTGTTAGTGCTTGTAGTTTTTGAGCTAAACTAAAATTGTGGTATTTTGACTTGCCGCTCGTAGGGAAAAAATTTAAATATTTTATTTCTCTTTTTTGTATGTATTTGGAAGCAAAAACAGCAGAACCTACACTTTCATAGACATAGACCTCTACCAAAAGGTTGAGATTTTAGATCCACTGTATTTTTGCTGGTTTTGACTTTTGACACGAAGGGATGTCTCAACTGTTTGGTAGGTTTTGACATTAAAACAACTTAGAAACAGTGAAAAGTCATACTGATATAATCAGGTGAGCAGTAAACTAAGGAAGGTGAAGGTGAGGGAGGTTACAGGCACTATACGTTGGATTCCCGGTACAATATAGACGGCTGTCGCATCCAGAAGGAGTCGGCAGATGTGGTCATGAACTGTGTCAACTGGTTTGAACAGAACCACTTTTACATTGGTGCTAGCAAGACAAAGGAGGTGATGATTGACTACCACAGATACATCCTGGGATTAGACATTGAGACTGTGGGAGAACACCTGGTTATTCACCCAAACAACAAACCCGACTTGACAAAACAGATGTTTTGTCCAAAAATGGAAAGAGTCATCTCCATCTGCTGAGAAGATGGAGATCCTCTTGAAATGTACAGGACATTTTTTTTTAGAAAAAAAAAAAATTCTATGACACTGTAGTGGCATCTGCCATCTTTTATGCAGTGGTCTGCTGGAGCTGTGGAAACTCTAAGAAGGACAGGGAAAGACTCAGCAAGCTAGTTATGAGGGCTGGCTCTGTCCTGGACTGCCCTCTGGAATTAAATGAGGAGGTGGGTGAGGGGAGGATGTTAGCCAAACTGCCATCAATCATGAGCCACCCCTCTCAGCCCCAGCACGGGGGGACCTGAAGCAGCTCCTTCAGTGACGCAGTGCTGTGTGCAGTGTAAGAAGGAATGCTACCACAGGTCCTCCATTCCAACAGCTGTCAGATGTTTGAACAGCAACATTACTTAATGTAGTACTGTGTTGAAGGTGCTCACATCATATCAAATAAAAACCTACTTTGCGCAAGTCCGCTATTCCTGGTGTCACACACTAATAGCCATTATATCTGTACAATCTGTACAATAAATCCTGTGCAATCTGTGTGTGTGTGTATTAAAACATTATATTTATTACACAGCTTTTTCCCCTCTGAAGTGCCAAATCCACTGTGCAATTTTGGCAATATTTTCTATTATATTTTCCATATGTTTTTGTATATGCTGTGAATTGGAAGTAGTCTCTACAGTAGATTCAGTTTTGTATCTTTTGTAGTATAGTGTATAATTTTTTTCTTATCCTATCAGATACATAATTGAATAACAAAATACAACTATACAATATTAACGTCAGTGAATATGCTTAAGGTTTTCATTTCATATACATGTATTCACTATATATTTGCATTTGCTACAGATAAGTAGATTCATGTTATGTCATATTTATTTCAGCATTATGTATCAGATTCACAACAGTAAATCGTCCAAATTTTTAATTTCATAGCAATTATAATGAAATAAATTTTTCATTGAATCAAGTTACATAATTCCGTTCTGTTCTTCAGACTCCCGTGCCTGTAATATGTCAAAATAAATATTTAACTTTGAAAATCCCCCCAGTCAGAGTCCTCATGTCTGTAATGATTTTTTTTGTGCGAAGCTGTAAGGAGGTGAACTGAGAAGGCAAAAGACACAATTACTTGTCCGCAAAAAACAAGTTGAATAGATCAGGTTGATTTAAGTTCAACGGATTTTTCAGAAGTGACGCCAAGAATGAATTATTAGTGACATTCTCAACATGAACGGGTCAAACCCAACCCGCCGCCTGTGCGGTGTCGCAGCTGTGTACAACAATCTGCCCGGATTCATTGAGTGGGCAGAGGTCAGGGGCTTTGTTAATGTAATGGTTCCTCAGGAAAGGTTAAGGTTCCAGTCTAGCACACACTATAATTCCTTTTGGTGGATTTTAGGTAGCAAACAGTAAAGGTGGTGCTGAAAAATCAACAAGGGCCGATGACAAGTGCGGTTGTGTTTTTGTTTGGTTATGTATATATCTGTATCGTAGACATGGACTCAGATGGGGGCATGCAAGTGATGAGGGGTTGACAGCCATTGCTCGGACTAAAGCAAAAGAAGAAGAATGTTTGAGAACAGTTTGTGTTTTCAGATTTTTTTTTTTGCACTGTTACCATGTATTTAGAAAGTCTGAAAACATTCATTCTACTACAAAAACAGATGTTTTCATTTTTGTCATCATGTGCACTATTTGCCTGCTGCCGTATTGGTGTTGCTTTGCTTGGTAGTGGCTCTAAATCAGCTTCTGTGGTATTTCCCGGCCCTAGTTTGAAGCTTTTGAAGCGTGTGTGTCCCGAGTTGACTTTTCACTAGCAGGTTAAATCAAGAGTATCAGTTCCTTTCGCATCTCTAATAGCTCGACATTAATTGCTTGTTGAGGGACTTTCCTACAAGTGTCTTCCATTAGAATGTCATGGTATAGAGAATAGCAGGGTTAGCTAATAAAAGCTAGTAACCCACCGCAGTAAATGTGTTGGCTCTTCAGCTAACAGCCACGCATATGTTGATCTATGTACCAAGATGAATTGCAGCAGCGTTTGACATTTCTAAATCTTGCCAATTAATTAATCAAATTTTTTTTAATACAAGTTACTGTGCATCAATATATTTGCATGATAATCCAAGAACGATTTCATGTTCTGCCTTATGTAGAAAATAAACTGCAAGGTATTATATATGGTTTCTTATTAATGTCGGCAAGAGAATTATCCATTTCACTCATGAAGAGGTTATGCATGGGGAGCTGATGGACCACAGAGCGGTGGACTGACCTCAGTGCTAGAATTATGCTGCATATATTCTAGGTTGAGTCTATATAAAACGCTCTTGGTAGCATATATCTTCAGGGATGCCACAAAGGCTTGCACAGCTTGTCATGGGCCGAAGGAAAGCCAAAACAAATGCCTTTGGTTGAATCATCTTTTCAGCCTTGTTTTATGATTGAACAGCTGACATGTAGTTTGTCACAGCGTACGCGCTAATAAAGAGGCAGATTGCTGTTGTCCTCTATGATTTATCCTGCTCCACTGTCCTTCATCTGCACCGGATGAAAAGTTAATTAAAACCCTGGCTCATCCCCTCATTCCATCCAAGACAGTGCAAGCAAATCATCTCCCAGCATTTGCAACCTTTATTATTTCTTTATGAACAGCACCAGAGCTGATGTCTGAATGGGCAGCATGAAGCAACGCTCTTCTTCATTATGAGATGTAAATGCACAACCGCTAGCATGTTTTATTGTCTTCATACCATCATACCATTTAGTCTCACCGCCCTTATTAAGCCCCCAGATGGCTTACACAAGGCTTTGCTCAGCCGTGGTGAAACTGAATCAGGTGAACCTCATTGCCCCTCTATCCAAGATTTTTTTTTTTTTTTGCGCAAGGCCTTATGACAGCCAATTCAGTCCATCACCTCACTACACTCTAAGTGTCTTGATCAATTGTGCTAGATACAAGTGTTCAGAGTTCATCATGACAACAAAGCACCTGGATCTAAGGCAACCTCCAAAAGCCTACAAAACACCTAGCTCTGGATTCCTGAGGCCATTCCTCAACTGCCTCTGCTGCTGATTCACCACAAACAGCAAGGTAGTTTGTCAGGGGGAGACCACACCATTCCAGTTAACAGCGAGCACAGGAGCAGGTTCACATCCAGGACACGCAACACTCACGTGAGTGTAGCGTCGTGCCTTAGCATAATCCACACAACTGAAAGAGATTCACTCACACGGAATCTGTTTCACACCCGGTGCGGCACAGAAGCTGCCGCAGACTTTAGACTATAAGAAACATCCGTGAAACCCGTCAGCAATTTAACCACTGGTTCATATGTTTATACTGCAAGAGGCGATGTCATATGCAACAGTACATCCTAGAATTCAAGGGAACGACATTGGATGACTGCAGCTGGCTATGCCCGAGCAAAACCCACGATCATGTCAACGCTCTGATGAGCTTTCACTAGTAAATATATCAGCTATAATTCCTGCTTTATGCAAATGGTATGGCATGCAACCAGTCTTAAACATCTGCTGCCCTTGTCTTTAAACCATTCTCATGTGAGACAGAAGCTGAATGCAAAAGTAAAGCTCAAGATGTCTATCATATCAGATTTAATAATAGTGAGTTTATTGTTAATTTAAAAAAAATCTTAATAAAACAATACTCTAGACTTGAATTTTTATGGCAGAAGGAGGGTGGAGTAAAATCTTAACAATACCACCTAATGCACAAAATAAACCCCGATAGCATCAGCGGCGGTGTCTCCTGTGCTCAACTCTCCAGTCTTATTTCCAGTATCTAAAGCCACATGTATTCTTCAAACTGAAAGGAAATTTGGAGAACTCTAACCTTTGAGGGCCATGATTGCTTTTCAGAGGCTGCATCCAGAAAATAGCACAGAAAATGAACTGATACACTGGTACGACGAGCACCAATATAATGTGCACCAATGTACAAAGCTGAACACTATTACTCTTGCCTGCTCAGCTCAAGCACCCCGACAGGAGCCCCACATGCCCTTGTTAACAGAGCTAATGTTTTTACCTTTCCACCTCATGATGCCTGGCAAGGCTGCAGTTGATATCTTCTTATCTTCTTATTCTATTTTCCCATCTTCCTGAAATGGAAAAAAAAAGTCAGAGTGGCACGGAGAGGCAAAGATTTTTGAGAAAACATGTTTCAGTGGAATTGCTGTGTCATAAAAACTTGAATAACGCTCTTGAATTGAGTGCGTTGTGGGGTTTTTTTTTTAATCAGTTTTTAATATATTTAAATTTATTAGTGGTCATTGAAAGTCATTTCATGCATTCAGATGTTGCAGAAGAAAATCATGAAAGCAATGAGATCACATTAGTGTTTAATTAAATCATTACATGCCTGTAGATTAGGTTTATGGTATTCTCCGCAAATTTTCCACTTACTGTGGTGTCTTATAAAACATAATTACATTAAAAAGGTACTTGTCAATTACTTGCGTCTTAGTTGGCTTAAGTGTTCCTCCAACGAGTCTACAGAGGGCCATTACACACAAATAGCACTGAAAATAGAGCAAATGTCACCTTGAACCGCAGTGCTATTGCCAGAAGTGTCTCTGCAGTCCTTTTTACATCGTCACTCACAAAGTTAATTGCTGTGCAAAATTGAAAAAGTAAGATGGAAATACTTACACCAGTTTTATAAGCTTTTGATGATTAATGATTTACAACAAAGTCATTGTGGAGTGCAGATGCAAGAAGACAACCAGACATATCTTCTGAGAAGCCAAGTGCCAGGACTCTTAAACCTGCATTAGACCCGAAAGAATGTGCCAACTTCTCACTTGTGATTGAGAAGTCACTGATCTCGAAAGGCTGAACCAGGAGCGACGGAGCTCCGGTCCTGCGTCCAAATACGGTCACATGTGGTTGTGAAACCTGACATGGTGGCACAGTTTAATGCATAGCAATAAGCCAAGAGACGTGTCAAACATCCAGTGAAACGCCATCTACATTCATTACACGACACGTCTCACTGATTATGCTGTGTGCTTGTATAAGGTTGAGCGCACGGTTGGCAGCCTTTGTCCCTCCAGCAAGCACAACACCATATTAAAGCCATCATAAAAAGAGTGGATGTGTATAAAGAGACATATTAAAGAGGGATTATTGTGGACACAAAGAGAAAGTCTTTGTTTGACGCAAGTCCTTATATTTTGTAAAGCCATGTATTTTTCATACGTCTCGATGTAATGGGTAAATGGACTGCGTCGGGCCAGTGTAATTGGATAAAGGTTATCTGCGGAGCATCACTGGGATCTGTTGTTCCTCATGTGGTCTAACCAAGTAAACTGCAGCCTAATCACATTCAAGCCAAAGTCTATTTACTTTCGGGGCACTGCTGTTCTGGCGAGAGGCAAAATGGGCTGGTGGAAGGGTCTGCACCATTGCCAGTCTTTCTATCCTAACGGTAACACAGTTTACAGGGCCACAGTGAGGGACCTTGACAGGCTGACAATGGGGGAAGGAGGCCCTGTTTAAATCAATTAGCTAAGAGGACAAATATCATCTAAATCATGCCCTGGCTGGCCCTGGGCAGCCGGCCTGAAAATGGAAGGCACATGCGGGGAGTAGAGTGCTAGCTCAGAAGTGAGCAGGCACCAACACTAAAATCAAGACATCAAACTTCAAGTAAATCACTAGCCTCATTAATCAAGTCATCATTTCAACAACAATCATTTCAGCTGCGTGAGAGAGTTCAGTTTGCCCGGTTTTCAAACCCTGTTACAGTGTAAAAACTAAGCCAGGCGTTTACATGTTTATCTGAGTTACTTTCACGGACTCAACATGACTAAAATCAAATGCTTGTAGTCTTCAATCCATCTGGGCTGCATCTGTGTGTTTGGTGGGTTTTTATAAAGGTGCAACAGTCAGCAGGGTTCGAACTTCTCTCTCGAGTTTTTTTTTAATTCTTGTAGCACAGAACCACAACAGGAGGATGGTGACCACGACTGTGTTGGGCATATTTTGCAAACTGGTGTGCCAAACTAAAACCTGAACACGCTTCATGAGTTGGAACTCCACACATCTGTTTTTTGGGCTTGTTTATGAGTTAAAGTCCCGCTCTCTGATGCATTTATCCCGGTTCAGTTTGTGGCATTATTTTCCATGCAGATATGGCATGTTCTGATTTATTTTGAATTAATTCATCACCTTTTATCGACAGCATGCATAAACAACCTTTCTTTTCGAGTAACCTTTTTTTTTTCTTTGAAAAGGCCACAGGACCTTCTCTAATTCATTCAAACAAATCTCCGAATAAAGTGGGAGCTTCCTCAAAAGGCAGGATATGTTCTTTTTTTTTTTTTTTCAATCTGCCTGAGCTAAATATAACTAAGTGAACACATCCTGCTGTGGGAGACTGGCAGTTGGATGCTTTTACTTTCTTTCACAGTTGAGATGCGACTTCAAATGATCTGGAAATATTCTGCTCCCGTCTGTCCGCCTGCCTCTCCTCCCTGTCCTATGGGCATTTTAGGGTGTGGAGGACAGGGAGGCCATGCAGCGAGTTGGGGTGGAGACATATGGCGGCTGTGCTGAGAAGCAGTGTGAGGCAGATAGCATTTTCCACCAGTGACTCTGATTACAGTGGAGCCTGCAAAAAGGAGAGGGTCTCAAGGGGAGCAACGTACCATCTGGATTCCTGGGAACAGTGACACATTCAATTTACCTCTACCTGTGGACCAGTCAGTAACCTCCCTGTACTGCTCACAAGGGCAGCAGCCAGAAAGACTAAATGGAGTCAGACCTGACGCAGCACACATTTCAGACCGGCGAAATTAAAGTGGGGCACATAAAAGATTTGAGAATAAAACAGACTTGCGCAGTATATTCTCACTGAGCTGGAAAATGTTTACTTCATGTTACGTTCCTTCTTACCAGGAAGCCACAAATTATATTATGGCAAACCTTTTTTTTTTTTTTTTTTTTTAAATGTTTTCCACAGAAGCTATGTTGTAAATGAACCGACACACTTACAGTAAGTCCCGACTAAGATGGAAATCACCCTCATCACTAATTACCCTCTGGTCCACTGCCCAGGCAGGGCTTTCATGATCAGTCAAATTTTGCAGCTGAACCGTTTCTATCTCTTCTTCCTCCCCCTCTTCTTCTTATTTAATTGTTGTTAATGTGCTTCCACGTTGTCTTCTTCTTTATGCATTTTATGCTCAACCTGTTGCCTACCTTGAGTCTGTTTCTGCTCTGGCATGTCTTCATTTAAAGAGTTATTTCTTGCCATTTTCACCAAACACTTGCTCATTGGAGCGATCATCTGCAAAGAAAAAACATGGTCTACACATTCCTTTTATAAATTAAGTAAAGTTAAGCCTTGTTCCCTGTTAAAAGACTTTCTCAAACACCACTAGAGTATCAAAATGTCCTTGGTGATACACAAGGTTAAATTCTCTTGTGATTGGGTGATTTCATTGAGCTAAACAAATCTTTCAGCATTCCATTGTGCAAATGTTTCATTTCTAGACAAAGGGAAGCATAAGTAATAAAATGCCACATTAAAGACAAAAAAAAAAAAAAAAACCCGAGAAACCTCGCGACGGGCGAGGCTGCCAGAAACCTCTGCGCGCTCGCACAGAACAAAGAGCCCTCATAAAACCG
>CAAKHG010049909.1:43575-54693 GCA_901007715.1 Dactylopterus volitans | reverse complement strand
CCACCTCAGTGACGGCTTTAATGGCTAAAATGACCTGACAAGCTCCATGACAGTGAACATTAGGAGAAGGCCACCTTTAAATCAAGCTGTGGTCTGGAGGAGGAAATCAGGGATGGATCAGACCGATCAATCTCTCCAGGATTTGTGGGGGGGTTGCATCTCAAGGCAGGTGTGGTTTAATACCCTTCCCCGAGCTGTAAAAAGTGGCACTGCAGAGCACATTTGGGAGGTCGCATTAGCTCCTGCTCTGCCTGCTGGTGTCACCTAAAACCATTTATCTTCTTCACTCCTGTTGCATGACACGCCGGACTCCCTGCTTGGAGGCTGTCTCAACCTTCTTTCTATCACTGACAAACTGAATCCATTAATAGGCCTAAGTGTCTTCTCCAGAAACAAGTCATTATTGATTGCTCAGTCTGACACAACAAATATGGACCACGGAGATAAGCTGTCCCACTGGCCGATTACTGCGTCCCGCCTCCTTTGTGCTCTCCCCTCTCGTCTTTAAACTGGGGGGGGGGGGGAAATGTGCAAAATGTTGGGTGGTAATATTTGTCTCTTCAGATAAGTGAAAATGTTTTGGCGATAGATCCGTCGGTGCAAGATGACTGAGCACTTGAACGACAGAGGCGGTAGATTAATACACTTTGGTTATGCATTTGTTTTGGCTGTTGGTGCGTAAATGTTTGTGGTCACACATATCTTCGCGCCAAGTGGAAGCGCTGAAATCAGAAGCTTGCCAGTGACCACTAAGCATCTAGACATATTATCAATAAAGCAGCAACAGGGAGCTATAATACTTTAAAATACAGCGTGTGCGGCTGTGCAGAATATTTTGCAGCGTTAGAAGCTGCCTTGAGATCGTCAGTATGGATATCAAAGCAGAGGCAAGATGAGTGATGAAGTTAAGCTCATGAAGATGAGTTTAAATGAAGGATGTCGCTGAGTACAGCTATAATGCCAGGAAATATCTTCCATTCAGGGTGTGCATCTGAGAAAAAATACTCAGATAAAATGCAGCCATCAGATGGATAAAGAAAGAGGCAGCAAAAAAGCAACAGCAGGGATGCTAAAAAACAACAACAGAAGTGAAAGTGTTTTAAAGCTCAGAGCGCCACTCTACAGCTGCTAATCATTTTTCTTTTCTTTTTTTTTTTAATCGAGTGCATTATGTTGTGTGTGATTGATAAATAGTTTTGTTTAAACAAGAAGAGGGGTTGTTGGTGTGATGGAAAGATCTCAAGAAAGTTGCAGATTTCATGCACATATGTACATGCACACAAAGCCACCCGGAGTGCGTGCAAACAGAAACCAGTGGAGGGGAAATGCATCCATACATTATCATTATGCTACAGTATTCTGCTTGAACCAGGGAGATAAGCTGATCACCCTCCAGCCAATGCACAGCGAGTAATCAATAACTTCACATGAGGCTGAGACTCCCTGAAACAGGAGCCAAGCACTCCAGGTAATGAACTGTCTGCGTGATATATACCCTTCACAGGGCGGGATTGCAGTGGTGCAACATGGTACTGCAACAGCAGCAATTCTTGGATTGGCCTGTTCTCTTCCATCACCCTTCTCTCGACACACAGAAGAATCTCTCTCGCTCACACACACACGCGCGCGCGCGCACACACACACACACACACACAGACACTGCGACCAGTGTGTCCAGCTCATCATGTGGCGTGGTGTGCAGGATGCACAGACAGCTCATAGCACCTTTCACACACAGACGTAACTCAAATAACAAGATTTTGCGTGTGGCAGCACCACCACTGTACTGAGCAGTCTTCTATGTCTGGCACTTAATCCAAAGACATCTCACACCAGGGCACTGACTGATTCATCCATGTACAATAAACACTACAATATGGAGATGTTCTTGCTCCGTTATTGCTTTCTTATACCTGTATTACTCATATATCGAATGAACTCTGCTTCAGTGAGAGGTAGAGAGGGGTTGTTCTTATAGTGATCGTGCAGGCTACCCTCTTGACTGAAGCTGATTAAAATGATTGATGGTTATGAGCAAAAGGCTGTTTGAGTTGATATAGTAGAGTAAAGTTCCTCCAATCCAAACCATAACTGCAGGGTTGTTACAGAAATGAGAGCACACCAGCACACACATTTAATGCACTTGATGAATGATATGTGCCATGACCCCTGAACTTCCTCTAATGGCTGCTTCCCATATTGATCAACAAAAATGTAGTTTTATTGTAGACTCTTAAAAAAAAAAAAATTTAACTTTATGGACTTCATTTAGAATCTTTTGCCATAATTGATGTTTATTGTACTCATTCTCTAACAATGCATATGGACATTCTCCTTTTGACGGAATTAATACATAGTAAATTTATATCTATAACCATATAATGCTTAAAGAGGCATCGCCAAGTTTTCCCTGGATTCTCTCACATTGTTGCTTAATATAAATTGCAAGGTGTGTAATCAGTTAGCAGACATTATAAAACAGTCAATTCAAATTTGCACAACACCTTTTTTTCTTGAACTTTTCTCAATAAGTGCACCTGTTCTTGTCAAACTCCTTGCTGATTTAGAGATATGTTGCACTCCTAGACACTAGACCGTTAATAGTAGCCGTTTTAAAAGAAAGTTGCAGACAAGTAAAGTAAATTGTCCTAAAGACCTGTAATAATATGGAAAGCAACCTGAGGAAAGTATTTTTTTTCCCTTTATACAGGAGTTATCCATTGAGAAATGATGCTCTTATCAGTGATGGTCTGATTGTCTTTAATCAAACATGTTGATAAAACCCTCTTATTCTACAAACAAACTGTGTTGCTGACTGTGACCATTTCACAGATTGTGTCCCTGGTAGTTGTCATCACTCCGTAATGTGAAAAAGTTGCAGCAAATAACAAAATGAGCTGGCGTATAGTTCATTTCTGCGCAGTCGTTCACAGGTCATGACATTATGTTTTGAAAGTGGGCGGTCAGGTTTGCTGCGCTAATGGTGATGTATTTCAAGCATTTTTATGCATTTGTAAGAATTTCGGTTGTAAAAGCACAAAAAGAATGTTACGTATAAAATTTAAGTGTTTCATTCCAGCTTCTGGGAACAACATAGACAGGAACACCTGGGAGAGGAGTTAAGCCTTTCACTTTGACGTGCAAGAAGAGCAGTCTTATCACAGCCAAGTGACATATCATGTCATGATTTACAACAATTTACTGCGAAGGTCGGACCATAGATTTTTACGCGTCAGGTGATTGACTCTTCGAGATTCTTGACAGTTTGTTTATTCCAAACAGGATATTTTACCACAAAAACTGCCAAAATTCTGCGCCAGTCCAAAGGATAATCTATATGTTTGTGTCTTGTGATGAAATATAAGGTCACTTAAGGTCAGGGTTAAGGATGGATGTGTAAGCATTTCCCTCAACATTGACATTTTTATTACTGTGTTCAGCCATGTGCACATCCTACTTTAATTGGGAGGTCTTGATTTCCAGCCTATGGCTTGCCTTAACCATCAACCACTCTCAAAATATAGTATTTTATATTTGTAGGTGATTTTTTTTTTTTAAAAAAAAACCAAACCATTGTGGCATGTTCCCAAAGATTTATGATTCAAATGAAAAATACTTAAAAATACCGAACTTATTCATTTGTTTTTTTTACCTCCAGTCAGCCTCTAGCCTAAAATCTTTTTTTTTTTAATGCGAGGCAAATTAGTATTCAGAGACTAGAAACTTGCTTCAGAGATGATGGGTAATCTATTATCACATCTGTGGCTATTTTTTTTTTGTATTTTAAGAATCAAAGTTAAGGCTGGAGTGAAGAATAATGTCAGAAACTGGCATTATGTTCATTGTCATGGGTCATCTAACAAGTTTCATGTCTCCGCAAGTGGACCTTAACAGTGCTGTCGTATAGACATGAATTAAAGGCATGACAGCCATAAAACATGAGGCCTATAACTTGCTTTAGATACATATTGTGTATAAAGGCTCCTGTATGAGACAATAAATCTCAAGTTAATGAGTTTTCTTCCAGTGCTGCATGATGATAAAAATTTTAGGGACCTTCTCATTCACCAGGTATGTTATTAGACAAAGAAACAACTCAAAATTAAGTATCCCAGAGTGTTAACAGGAAGAGGTGTTAAGGTGTCACGAGTCTCACCCCTTTATGATTATAATATGTAATTGGCCAGGGAATGTAAAAATAGCAGAATAACAACCTTGTCTGCCCTTGCAGCTGCGCAACATTAGAAGAAAAAACGAAACCACACTGGAGAGGAGAAAGAAGAGAGTCTTTCTGAGCAAACTTGTCATGACGAGGAGCATCTGAATATGAAGAACATCAGCGGTATAAATTTAACCCAGTTTTAGCCCCATTCCCCGCACGCAATTCAGTTCAGTTCATTTCGATTTGGTACACTGGACACGTTCACCGTGAGAAGTTAGTTAGGGAACCAGGTCTGGTCCGGTCTTTTATCCTCTTTTTTTCTCCACTGAACATCTTCTGAAAGGCTGTTTTTTGTTAATAAATAACCATCTTGATTTGTTTCTCACAGCTAAACTTAAACTAACCATAGCTTTCTATGGACATACACACCCTACATTATTTTTAATGATGATGGTAGATGACTCTGAGAAAAGTCCAATCACAGAACATCGGGACAATCTAAAGTGGCCAATTGGAGACGAGCCTCTGGTCATCAGTTCACCAAAAGCTTAAGAACCTATGTTCGTCCTCATTTAATTGGGAACAATTTTATGACATTATAATTTTGATAATTTAGTTTGAGTTCAACATGGACTTTCTTTTGCATTTGCACATAGGCACATCCAGAGTGGGGACAGCGCCCCATGTGTCCGGTATTGACGAGCCGTCCCTTTTCATCCAAATATAATAACAACATCAGAAATAGTCTGAGTCATCAGAGTTTAACAAATGGTCCTAACTACCTGTGTCAGAAATGCGCCTTTTTGTCTTTTGAGGTGGGGCGTGTTGGTGTCTTGTTTGATTAAGAGCAGCTGGCAGCAACCACACGGTTGATGTCACACCGCCGTATACAAACTGAAGGCACGCGCGTTGCTAACAGAGATTTTGAAGAGTCTTGACCACGGCAGCATCGAGCATCCAAACTTGGCATCTCCTGGTACGTTTCACTGTGCCGGCAGCTTGTTAGCCAGAACTGCAAACGGACAACACCAGTGCAACAGTGATGGTTTGCTGGCTTTTTCTAGGCGCTGGCATCTGTTAAGCTAAAGCGACTTTAACATAAAACGCTAACGTGGATCTTGTGTTGCGTGGCAGCCGCTGCCTGACTCCGATGACTGCCTGCTCCCCCGATGTTAGCACAGCACCTTACTAATTAGCACAAAATTTTGATATGTTGAATGAAATTATAGGCGGATAAAAGGGCAGTATTTCATCAAATTACGGCAAAACTAAGGGTGTGGTCATGAAACTACATTATTGAAAACATGTCCGGTTTTGGTTCTTGAAAGGTTTCCAAAAGGAGAAGATAAATGGTTTGCAGACCTGTGTAGGTTTGACGTGGTCGTTCTAAAATTAAAAAAAAAAAAAAAAAAAGATGCAGTTTTTATTTCTAGCTGCTCTCCCCTTCAGCCTGATAAAAAGGGGAAGAAAAAAAAAGTGAGGGTCAAAACCTAATCAGCTCATATTGATCAGCTCTCAATACTCCCAAATAGAAGTCTTTGGCGCTCAGATTTATGACTCCAGGGGAGTCCGGCCTCCTGCTCCTCTTGTGTGATACTTTTCATTTACTTGGCATTATAATGAGCCTTTAAGCGGCATGGTGACTGTAAATCTGCTCAGCTAAGATTGCACTGCTCCTGATCTGACTGGACATCACCTCACTAAATCTCACATCCAGGACTGGAGAATAATTTATTAGCCCGCTCCGAGCGCAGGGGCAAAAGCAGTGTGAAATCGGCGAATGGTCGCGTCAAGACGGCAAGAGCGTCCAGATGTGACTATCAGCGTTTGCCGTCGGGAATCCAACAAAAAGTGGGGAGGGTATTCTGAAATGTGAATTTATTTTTGGAATTTATATGATCAATGAAGCCAAGCTTTTATGTTGAACCTCTAGTTATGTGTTTACTACTCTCTAGTGTAATGAAGATTCTGAATACACACCTGATTATGGGGGAGTGACGGGGTGGTGTAGGGGTCAGGGGTCACTGGTGAATCCACTGACTGCAAGCAGGGGTCACCCAGAGTGGAACCTCCCTTTGTCACTCGGGCAGGTCCTTATAAGCCAAATAATATCACTCATTCGTATGTTCAGAAATGCACACGCACCCCGTGTCCCGTATCACTCGAGAACCCAACGAGTCACACGCGGAAACTCGCCACGGACGCTGAGTCGCTGCAAACTGGCAGCGCGCCGAGCGGCTGCAGGACGCGGCGGCGCGGCGGCGCAGCGGCGCGGCGCGGCGGCGCAGCCTCGCCACGTCCATCCGCGCGCAAAACTTCTTGCCGGTCGGACGCCGGATTCAGCGGAGCGGAGCGTTTCGGGAAAGTTGCGCGGGTGGTCTTGAGCGAGCGGCTTCTTGCTCGGGTTCTTTCTGCCGGGGGTCCGGCATGTGCGAGGAGCTGCGCGCAGGACACGGCAGCTGCGAGCGTATTTTCTCCCCCTCCTCCGCCCCCCCCCCACTGGCAACTCCCGCGGAGCAGCTGGTGCCGAGAAAATGAGCGGGGCTCTCTCCATCATCGCTTACTTCCTCTCTCTCGTTCACTGTAAGTGTGTCTTTATATCCACTCATTGCTACTAAAAATGTCTGTTGTGATGTTTGCTTCGCTCGCTCGGAATATTTCTTGGGGGGTGTAGAAGTGCTGGCGCGTTCCCTTTCCACCTCCCGAGAGGTTGCGCTGCAGCTTTGAGCGCAGCTCTTACAACCCCCGGCTTAGCAGACACAAATGTGCATGTGCTAATATCAATCAAAACTTTTACATGCACATTTAAATGTGTCTATCAATATGGCCATTAAAGAAGCGTGTTGTGTAGCAAATTGTTCGATGGGTCAGTCCTGCCGTGACATGTGGCCTCCAGATTGTCACTGACACGGCTGAAAGTTTGAATTAAGGTGCAACTGAAGGAGCTTTTTTTTTTCCTAAAAGTACATGCGAAATTTTCTGGAAACTTGTGATTACATCATACAGCCTTCACATGAGGCTCATGAAGACGAGATTAATGTGGATGGCTACTTACACCATCTCATGGTTGGTTTTGCTTTTATCATGTTTAAATTTTTAATTATGTTCCAGTATATTGTAAACAATACCATGAAAACATCTGTGTAAGTACTCTCCTGCAGGATCATATTTGAGCGATTCATCAGTAACATAGAGTTTGCCACAAAGAGGAATTATTAAGTCTGATAAAGGGCAAAACATAGCAGGCGCAGCAGGGAAAACCAACTGATTTTGTAAAATGTGAAAATGTAATGTAAAATCTCATGTTTTACCTCGTATCCATCATCGTGCTCTCACTACCTGGATTATATTTATGGAGAGTGGTGTTTTTCAGAATGCTGTGCTGAAAGAGAGAGAAAGAGAGTGACCTTATCAGCGCCACAACAGCTGAATCCAACATCATATTAACACGCCCGAACTCACTCTCAGTTAATGCAATGTCAATACCAAATATATGAGATGCCACTCATTTTTTTTTTATTTTTTTTTACAAATGAAACCTACACACACACACACACCGCAGTGGCAGTTAATTGCAGGTTAGGGGGCTTTTCCAGTGTCCCTCTCCTCCGACGTGAGCAGAGCGCGTATGACTTTGGTCTCCGAGGGCTTTGCCAACACGCCATATGTTAAGGGGGCTGCAGAGGTCCCCCTGTGTCAGACGGGCCCTCCGCAGCCAGATGACTGACACAGCCACCATCAGTGCAGCATGCACTGACCCACAGCGCACACTCAGGCCATGCCACACCCTGCAAAAACTCCAGGGATCTACTGCCGGGCGATGAGAATGAAAGTGTTGACGCAGAGCAGCATGAGACGCACGACAAAGTCTGGAAGCACTGAAGTTGGAAGTGTCACATCATTGTCACTTTTAGTGCTATTTGTCACCACGTGGCTTCAGGAGGTTCCGGTTCGAAGCCCTGCAGCCGCGAATATCCCTGCGATCTTTGACCTCAGTAATGATTCTTCTCAATTGGGTCCAATTGTAAGAGTCTCAGCTCCATGGAGGGTTTTGCAATGAGGCAAAGATCATAGTTTGGCTAAGAAGGCACACTTTTGACAAGGTTACGCCTGTGGTGTCGGGTTCATTCGCTAGAAATGCTGACATGAGACTCTGAGGCTCAAAAATGTTGACATGGCACTCATCAGCGGATTGCAGAAATGTAAAATGACACAATGAAATGAATCCTGGTAATTGGGCTCGGGAATTAATTATCCACTACATGGTGTAGTAATGGAGGATGTCGTGCTACGTGTAATTATTTTTATCTAGAGGAGCCCATCATCAGTTTCAGTCTGGCTCACGTTCACCCCCTGACATGCACCCTGCATGGGTGTCATCTCTCAGGGATGGAGGAGGAGTTGGAGTGTTGGTATTCATAGCTTAGTCTTCTTTGACACAGTCACTGGGGCGGCTTCAGAGAAAAACTGTACAAAAGTAGAATAACAACGTGCTGTGGAAACATATGTTCCCATTGCCATTGTAATTACTTTTTTGGACATGACTTTGGGGCATTCATAACCTTTTGATACAGCGTCTGCAACACAGCCGTCCTTGTTTTTCTTTAATTGACAGCTTCTGTTTCCCCTGAGACATTCCAAGTCTGCCTTCACACATATCTGAGTTGTTCAGTTTTCGTCTGTCAGTACGTTTGCTAAAAGACACCCACCAAAGCGCACGACTGTGATCTAGACTGAGCAGCTATCAAAATAACCGATTGCTTTGAATTTGAGGACGAGAAACCCTGCTCACTTAGTTTCTCCAGTGGGACAAAGTTTCCACTTCCTCAGTGAAATATCTTCCATCTAAGATAATCGAATCGCTTTGCTTGTCTCCTGAATTTTCCTATAGTATCACAATGATGTTTTTTTTAATCAAAATATCTTGACAATAGAATAAACTGCCACGAAATTTGGTTGTGACATTCATATCTGTCCAAAGGTTTCAATCTTGATTACCTTGATGTCTTAACCTTCCATAGAGCACCAAGATCTAATCAAAATTGCACTTCATCCCGTCCACTTCTTTGGTTTCTGACTAGACCTGCAAGACTGATGACATTACACTCATCACAGCATTTATCATAGATTAGCATGCATATATGGTATGTTGAACATCTGGGTGACGAGCCATCATGTTGCGCTGGGAGCCATTAAAAAAGGGGTTTCGGAGCACAGCGGAGTCATTATCATCTTGTGGCTGACACCCAATTGGGATGATATATAATTCTGCTGTGATTAAAACATAGTACCAGCTAAGTATCAATATGTTAGCTTTGTAATTGTGAGTATCTGCTAGTGTAAGCAAATGTACCTCTGAGCCCCAATACAATCCCATAGTGCTGTTGGCATAGTAGATCTCGCCTCATCCAGTTAGTTAATTCACTGTCTGGAGTCTCAGAATGCAAAACACAAGAAATTGTGTTGGGTTTTTTTTGGATGATAGCAGGGTTGCGCAAATGGATGAATTATTTTATTTTATTTTGTTTTATTTTATATAGTTTTCTGATATTTTATGCTATATTTCACTTTAGCTAGTTTAATGGATGGCCTTCTTGAAATTCCAACTCGGTGAATAACAAACATATAAGCACAATTCAAAGCTTGGATTCGGAACCGGAGCTGGCAGAGTTATGGGTTCTATCCCCACCCGTCTCTTCATTTGGAGGCTGCAAGCAGAGGCGCTCTTCATCTGACGCCACGGTGGACAGCTGTGTGCATGTTCCTGCAGCTTATTGCTTAGCAAAAATCTCAAGGTGAGTTATTCTGTGTGATTAAAGAGGAGTGGCCCTGGATACTTGGGGCTGTAACGTTTGAGTGAAACTGTTTTTCGCATCAAATATCGAGGATATCAGGTAAGTTTGTTCAAACAGAAACCAAATCGCTTCAACTCTGACTTTATGGTAGAGGTCTGCTATGGCGGTGTTCAAAGAATATTTTCACCCAACACCTTGAAAGACACCACGTCCTTGGTGAGATATTTCAACACAGCCAAAGTGCGCTGCGTCCATCTCGGCATGTCTTTCATGTGTTTATCAGTTTTGGCAAAAGCAGTGAGGATTTTGGGCTGATGAACTGGGGTTTTGTCCAGTCATAGCTGAGTGGGCCGCTTATCTCAGTGTAGATGCAGGATGATGCATTCCCAAAAACACCACGAAAAACATGGGAAAATGGGGCCAATTCAACAGAATCGCTCTGCTTCCCAATCGCTGCCAGTGGAATATAAAGGTCGATTACACCCAGTTTAAATCCAAAATAGGTGATTTTGTATTTGTTTCTGCGATAAGCTCTTCCATGATTGCATAGGCCAAAAACCGTAGATTGGCTCGCACGCCTGCACAAGTATATCTTCAGCCGCTGGCTAATTGGTTGATGTTGGCTGACTGAAAAAAAAATCGCCCAGCCTAGAAGACATGGAATAAAGGCTGTGGTAGGTTTAGTCAGTCACGTGTGCCTCAATAAACGTTCCCCATTTCGCTCCGTCATGTTAAGTCTGACATTTTAAGGAGTCTGTACTTACATTGATGTTTTAGATGTGTAAACAAGAACTATGCATCAACAAATAATTGGACAAATTTGTGCCGCCAGGTAGCAGCTGTGCCGACTCTGAGGAGCGTCTCATGAAGCAGCTGCTGGGGAAGGATCGCTATAATCCACTCATCCGCCCAGCCATCAACAGGACGGAGAGAGTCACTGTGAAGCTGCAAGTGTCTCTGGCTCAGCTCATCAGTGTGGTACAGTACAACACACACCCAACGCACCAGGAGGATGCGTGTGCATTTATGTGTGTGCGTGTGTGTGAGGGAGTTCAGGACCCCGTCGACCTCGGATTCGGTGCTTGGCCCTGGACTGTGGAAACAGGAGGTTGGCGCGAAATACAGGAAGGTTGTCAGGAAGGAGAGCGGTCTTGGAGGAGG
>CAAKHG010049909.1:27786-38949 GCA_901007715.1 Dactylopterus volitans | reverse complement strand
CACAGGAAAAGTATTTGCAAATACCTAAATGCTGCAGTACATATATTTTTTTTTAATCTTTGTGTGAAAACTGAAAGAGAACACCAGTAATTACAAGCATTTTCCCTTCTACTCAGTGTTTTATGTCACCTTATCTTGCCTCATGACCTTGAGGCCTTTTCCCTTCATATCTGCAAAAGACTGCAGTGTTGGACAGACTTAAGCTTCCACTGCAATGAAATATGGAAACCCTCCACTTGCTGACTCCCAATTAATTATTAAGTTGTATTACCATGTGATTGAAATTCAGTGTGTGATTAAAGAATGTATAAATGTATTGAACGGCCGTTGTGTGTCCTCGTTCACTTTTTTTTTTTTTTTTGAAACGTATGAAATCTCAAATAAAGTCTGAAAGGTGTCAGGGTCCTGCCAACGTTAATCAAAAATGTGTTCTCGGTGATAAAATTTGTCCTCAGAGAAAATACATTGTCTGAAGATGAGCCAAGTGGAACGTCTCATCCGAAACACCAACAGAAAAAAAAAAATGGGAATTTGCAACTAGACCATAAAAAGAGCTGTAAATTGCACTGATCTCTGTCCATGGGCCATTGTAGACACTTTAACCTGAAGAGAAAATGACATTCATATGTGTCAGATATTGTGAAACATTGACCGCTGTTTACAAATGAGCTGATCTCTGATTTTTGAAATGACCAACAAATGCACACACACACACACACACCACATAAAACCGAGCTTCACAAACTGCACCTTCACAAACACATTCATTTACAGCTCAATAGACAGTGCTGAGTGGGCTCTTTAGAGATTCTGCAGACTGCTGGTTCTTGTGTGGGACCTTTATTTAAATGAGGAGTTAGCCATCGGCATCTACTGAGCAGATACGCTGTAATTAAATCTCAGCCTACTGTTTTAAAGATGATTTTTTTTGTTTGTTTTTTACCCACCTGTTAGCATCCTAACGGTGAGAGATTGAGAGCCACAGCATATCTGTCAAGAGTATTCATCAGTTACAAATCAAATGAAGCTTCATTCAACACTTAGTGCAAGGGACCATTAATCACAAGCTGTATGTCAGCAGCCGCGTGTCATCGGCTGCCAATAAGAGATGTATGGGAATGTCGCTCTCAGGGTGTTGCTCTGCCACTTAAAGGGATAGTTCACCCAAAAGAAATGAAAGCTCGCCACTATGCAGACAGAGGGGTGGCTGGGTGAAGTGTTTGAACTCACAAAACACTTTTGGAGCGTCAGGCGTAGACAGCATTGACGCCACGTCCAATACAATTGAAGTAAACGGTGACCAGTTATTAAAATGTGAGAAAATATCAAATAAAAAACAAGAGGATGCCATCATAATGCGTGCACTGTATGTGAGCTACCGTGAGCGCAGCTCCAGACTAGTAGGACAGTCGAGGCATTTAAGACTAAAAACATGGTTTATGTCAATTGTATTGGGTGTAGCTGCAATGCCGGGTATGCCTGAACACTCCATCTGCACAGTGGTGACTGAATGTGTGAATTTTCATTTTTAGGTGAACTGTCCCTTTAAACACCCAGTCCGGCATTTTATATTTTTCTAAGAACTTCTATGAAGGATATGACAACATGGATATGCAGTGTATAAATGTAAGGCTCATTTTGAAATCCCGTGTCGGATCAAAAGTAGAAATTACTTAAAATGACAAAACCGTTTCAATGTATGTATGTATATTGACTCATGAGGGTGAATTTAGCAAGAGGATGCCAGGTCAAATCACTCAAGCCTTTGCTGCAGTCGTTAATGTATGTGCGTGCGTGCGTGTGTGCGTGCGTGCGTGTGTGTGCAAACAATCTGAGTGGAATATGAAAAAAGAAAATGCTGTGGTAAGATAAACATCTCTTTTCATATTCATTGCAACATGCGCCAATGCTGTCTGCACATGCCCACTTTAGGGATTTAAGAGTGGGCCCGACCAGACCCCAGGCAGCATGCGGCTGTTATGAATATATGTATCATGATGCTGAGGTGACGCCCATCTGAAGCATCTCTGCGAACTGACAATAAAACTGTGTGTGTGTTTATGTGTGAATTATTTTGTCAAAGGGCTGATGATGAGTGTTCTCCTCTCCTCATGTCTTTTTTTTTTTTTTTTTGGTCCAGACTTGTGATATCATAATGAGGCAGAGTCACTGGGGCGATGCACCCGTGTCTTTTATCTGACTGGGTCGCTTAAGGTTTCAGTTCTCCTGCGCCCCCACAACCATCATCCTCATCCTCATCATCCCACCAATCCCCTCCCCCCGTCTCTCCACCTCCCTCCCTCCCTCCCTCTCTGCGCTCAGCAGCTGCGGACGCGCTTTCTCCCACTTTCCCACTTTCTCCTCCTCGTCTGCTGCGCGGAGCTCCGTCCGCTTCTGCTTCTGAAAAGATGAGTTTCTTCTCCCCTCTGCTCACCTTCCTTCATCTTCTTCTTCTTCTACGGGGTGAGTCTTAGGGAAGCTCCCTAGCATCTACTCACTTGTTGCTTGAAATGTTTAGTAATAAGAACATCTGCATCATAAAAGTGCAGCAAATATTTGTTATAGCCTGCGCTTACTATCAGCATGTTTTTGTCCTTGCAAATCCATGCAAAAAAAAAAAAAAACTATGATGGTGACTGTGTGTTTGTTTTTCTTTCACCTTAATTCAAAATCTATTAAAGCATCACTGCAGGATATCTTGAGTGTAAGAAAAAAGTAGCCACTCATATCTGGATGTTTTAGAGCTCAGCCACATTATTCTGTCGCTATGAACAACAAGCTTTTCTTTAGATGGCCACAGTGACGGACACACCTCTGACCCTTTGATGCAGGAGGCTCGTGTTCCGCGGCAGAGCACGAACTCTTCAATGTTATATTCTCCAAATACAACCAGTACATTCGACCTGTGGAGAATGTGTCTGAGCCAGTCATCGTGCAGTTTGAGGTGTCCATGTCACAGCTGGTCAAAGTGGTAAGTAGCCTGCATGGGATGTTTGGGGGTGTGGGGGTTGTTTTTTTTTGTTTTTTTGTTTTTTTTTTGATTGCTTGTCCCTGTACCTGTAATTTATGAGGTGGCTGCCTCACCACAGTCAGACATATATCACTCTGCTCATAATGCTTCTGTGACGACCGAGACGGCGGTCTAGCTGGCCGGGTCTTGTTGGAGGTCCTGCGCACCTGAGCCAGTTCGCCACCGCCAGACACACGGCAACATTTGGAGAAAAGGCACCGTGTGTAACACCTGAGACACTCTGCCAGTTTATAGTCCCGAGGAGGTGAGGAGGTGAGGAGAAGGTCAGCATGGCTGTTTGTCTATAGCCAAGACAAGATGGGAGAAGTCAGCTGTCTGAGCACCTCTCAGTTTAGACAGCCTCAATCACTCAGTCACTGCCACTTCAGACAGGCGTCCCTGGAATTAATGGAAGGTTTTGCTGGAGCTTGTTGACTGCGGACTGACTGCGCAGACGCGCATCCTCCACACTTGACTCAGACGGAGTGATAACAATCCAAAAAAAAAAGGGTGCAATGAAGGCGAGGCAACAGCTTTTCGTTCATAAAACAAACAGCCCTTTATTGCGCCACATATGCAATTGTGCTCCATCTGTCGAGTGCGCTTCAGATGACACCGTGCTTTGCATGTTTGGCGTCTATCGTCTGTCACTGCCAAAAGTACTTATTCAACGCATTTCGCTGCGATGTTACCACGCGATATTTGATCTGTGTTATCGTTTCCTTCGTGCCGTCGATGCAGCAGGCTGCTGAGCTCCCATTGCAGATGAATGACTGTTATTCCCTCCCTGCACCTGGTGTTCCTCATCCAGGAGCAACGTTGGTGGAGGTGCAGCAGGACCGTATATAAGCTCATTTGGAGCATGGATGGCTCGGCTGGATCGGTCATCGTCTCACAATCAGGGATCGCTCCAGTCTCGACTGCATGAGGATGTCGGAACACGTGGTGCAGACGGTTCTGTAAACAGTTCACTTTCTCGCAAAGTTAGGTTAGATGGCTGATGCCCCTGAGTGTGTTTAGTATGCTGACAACAGAGGGAATTGCCCCAAAAATTAATTAGTCCTTCCTTGGTCCATGCTACACCCATCTAGTGAGATCAGTGAGCATCTGCACAGTCATTTTTCTGCAGTCCTACTGTAAAAACAACTGTTAAACACAGCTCCTTGGCTGAAGGGAACTAAAAGGAGAAGCCAGCCCTCCAGCAAGGCCAGCGGGGGAAAAAAAAAATCGTTGAATTGATCAACATTCAAATTTAACATCTTTGCACCGCTTGGATGGCGCCACTCCTGCATCAAACAATTCTAAAAATGAGCATTTCAGTTGCACTTCCTGTTGATGGAGATGGAGATTTGTTTGCAATCAAATCTCCATCTGCCCACAGCCAGACTGCTTCCTGTGTGTCTCTGCACTCGGATTAATTCAGTGATAAGCTGAGCTCTCACAAGTGCCATGGGGTCTCCAGAGTGAGCTCTGGCTGGCCTTCTATCAACCTGTGCTCACCTGCCTTGCAGAACCAGAGAGCTCTCCTGGATACTAAACAGTCGCATGAATAGTTAATGTTATGCACTGGGTCATGAGATTGGCTCATTCACGGTTTAAGTCACACACAAACCTGACCCCGTGCACCCCCCACACCCCCCATCCCACTCCGACCCCCCACCCTGATCCCGATGCCTCGGCTTTCTCACTGAGTTGGTGGAGTAAAAGTTGAGGCTGTGCGACCTCTTGAGTAAGCCCCGCCCCCCTCCCGGCTCCAGCTGTCATGTGGTTTACACTTCAGGCGTGGAGGACTCAGGTGTGCCTCTGTGAAGTCTCTTGTCTAGGATACGCAGAGGTCTGACCCTGCGGAGAACACACACACACACACACACACGCAAAATCCTCAGCGTTGTTATTAGAGGACAATGTTGCCCCTGTTTTAATGTGAAAAAAATGTCATGTTCATTTGTGTTTGTTTCCTTAAAAAGGAATTCTCTTCTGTTGTCAGGATGAAGTCAATCAGATCATGGAGACAAATCTGTGGCTGAGACATGTAAGTTTCCGGCGCATGACTGTCCAGATGGACCCGAGTATGAGACTCTTCTGTCATACAGGTTGTGTTATTCATGGGAGGAACCGTTTTGAGCACATGATCCGGGGCCCTGCAGACACCTTTATAGGGGCAGGTATTCAAAGTTAAAACAGGGTACATGAAATTACAGCTGTAACAACAACAAAAAAAAGCCAAACTTTGCCTTTGATGTTTATTTATTTACATGATTTATAAACACCATAAACAAACATCATTTACTGCATCAAGCTTAATGACAGCTACCCACATTCAGAAAGAATATGACAATGAAACGAACTGCAATTCCTTTGATCACGAAGAACGTTATTCGGTTCTCCAAGCCAGCTAAACAACTGAAAAAAAACAATATCCTGCAATTTAGCCTCAGTAGTGTCATTCCCTGGCAGCTAAAGGCAGCTTGCTCTGTTATGTGCAAAAACACCTTGGTGTATAAACGTGCATATTATACACCGAACAGAGCTCACATAATGATGGTGCCAACACTAACTGGCAGCAGCTGAAGTTCCCTGTCATTTAAAGAAAACCCTCGCTCCTCTCCAACTGTCGCGGCTTTAAACCAAATGCACACAGATTAGGATCGAGACCCAGTCACAGATAAGTGGCGGAGAATTGATGGATGGACTTTCATGCTTGCCAGGATCCTTTATGTCCCTTTTAACAGAGACCACAGTGAAGCCTTCGCAGGCAACCAAAAACCTTGATAAACAAATTGAACAAGCCTATTTTGTTCATTTCACAGTCTCAAGTAAACAGCAGAGGTGAAGCAAACTGCCGTATACTCTGTATGGATTGATGGTTTTGTTATTTAGTTGGTCCCACCTGGCTCCTCCGCTGCCATGACGCATAGTGCAGTGAGCCATTTTCAAATCAGATGAGGCAGGGAGGGTCTCCGCATCCCATATGACAGGCAGATACTCATTTGTGAAGGAGACATTTTTTTTTTTTGCTAAAAGACTGAAATGTAATTGGTCTTTGGTGTTTTGAAGCACGATTTCACTTTCTCCCTCCTCAATATACAAAGAAGAGCGATGGTACGTTACCGCCGGCTACCAAAATCCTACGACACTCTCAAGATTCTTTCTGTTTCTTAATCAAGTGACATGTTTTATAGATCCCCCAGGCTGCTTTGCTATTGTTTCTTTATGAGTCTCACGGGGATCGCTGGCTGTCCTGAAGCAAAAACAATGTCAAAGAGGGTCCATAAAACACACCATGAACCATGGTCTATTACGGCTCTTCGCAGACAAACTGTTAAGTTCTGTGTAAACGCCCCTGCTGGAGATGACAACTCGCTTTTATGTGGGACAATTTGCAAGATTTGCATTTGCTCTTATGTATGTTTTGGAAAGTGGTTTATGACATTTTTTCGTCCCCTTGCCAAAATTCCTGATGTGTAAGGCAAGAATGTGCGATTGTGTGTATATAAAATATCATAAAATTCTTAACTTACTTCAGCATTTTTTTATACTATTGATTACTACATTGATTGAAATACTATATATACATAGAAAATATGCTATTATGTATTATAATAATTACTAAAAGTATCTTGTTGGTGTTTACATCTAATCATGATGTATGCATTGAAAGCTTCATGATTTCATGAATGGCTAAATAGTTTCTCGGTGAATGAGCTGTCAGGTTCGCCTGATTTGTCTGCAGCTTTCATTAAATAAATTAAATTTAAATGACAGAGGAGCTTCAGAATGTATACAGGAGGGAAGCCCTCACTTCAGTTTTCAGTTTTACCAGTGAGGTGGTTACAGTGGCCCTATTTTAAAACTGTTTTTATTGCAATGTATATGTAATGTACCAAAATGTTCAAGAATGTTTGTTTTTTTCCACAGATTTGGAATGACTACAAGCTCAAATGGAATCCAAAAGATTTCGGCGGTGTTGAGTTCATCCGAGTGCCATCCAACAGGATATGGAAGCCAGACATTGTGCTGTATAACAAGTGAGCATAACGACACATTAAAAACCCGGCTCGGTTGCTCCGTCAATTGTTGAGACTGTCCTTCCAAGAAAAATGGGCTGTAAATGCCAAGTTGCAAACAGTCCCTTTATTGACGTTTGTGACAAATGCCACATGGTAGCAACTGCAGTCATGACCAGAAAGAAGAAATCAGGTGTCAGTATATCCATGAATATGTTGCGAGATATGTCCGTGTCAGGAGGCTGGTTTAAACAGCTGGCTTTACGGCAGGAGACCACTCTTCACTTTATGTCAAACAGTATATTAAAAACCACAATCTTGCGCTAATCTTCACTTAATCATATCTCAACCTTGACCAGTGACAAGGAAACACAAGAATCACCCTTGTACTGTATCAGAGGGCAGTGGACATTAATGACAATTACAACCTATACAAGTCTCACCTGTCAGTGACATCACTGATGCCCCTTTTCCACCAAACTGGTTCCAGTGCTAGTTCGGAGACAGAGCCTAACTTGGAACCGGTTCTTTGTGTTTTCGACCGCCTAAGCACCGGCTCCTGGCTCTCAAAGCTGGTTCCAGGCAGGCACCAACACCTTGCTCTCTGTTTTCCGTCTCCACAGCGCAGTTGGCGACTTCCAGGTCGATGACAAGACAAAAGCCCTGCTGCGCTACAACGGCGACGTCACCTGGATCCCTCCGGCCATATTCAAGAGCTCGTGCAAGATTGACGTAACCTACTTCCCTTTTGACTACCAAAATTGTACCATGAAGTTTGGCTCCTGGACGTATGACAAGGCCAAAATCGACCTGGTGCTCATCGGCTCAACTATCAACCTGAAGGACTTCTGGGAAAGTGGCGAGTGGATGATCATCGATGCGCCCGGCTACAAACACGACATTAAATACAACTGCTGCGAGGAGATCTACCCAGATATCACTTACTCTTTGTACATCCGCCGTCTGCCTCTCTTCTACACCATCAACATGATCATCCCCTGCCTCCTGATCTCCTTCCTCACTGTGCTGGTCTTTTACTTGCCATCTGACTGTGGCGAGAAAGTAACTCTGTGCATCTCCGTCCTGCTGTCCCTAACCGTCTTCCTCCTCGTCATCACCGAGACCATCCCCTCCACCTCGTTAGTCATCCCCCTGATCGGGGAGTATCTTCTCTTCACCATGATCTTCGTCACCCTCTCCATCGTCATTACTGTTTTTGTGCTGAACGTCCACTACCGCACCCCAAAGACACACACCATGCCCTGCTGGGTGCGGAGTGTGTTCCTGGGCCTGCTGCCCAAAGTGATGTTCATGACCAGACCAGAGAGGGACCCTGAGAGGGTGACTGACTCGGTTCAGACGGTGAATTCGAGGCCTTGCGTCCTTCATTCCTCAGGCTCTCTGCAAAAACAGCTCAAATCTCAGGCCCTGGCCTCCACTGCGGTGTCCAGCCTAACCAATCGCCAGCGGCTTTTCAACAACACGGAGCTCTCCAACCTCAATAACTTAAGCAGAGAGCTGTCTAAAGGGGCAGGCTCCGGGCTTCTGTGCTGCGAGGGCCGCTGCAACTGCTGCTGGCAACAGAGGTCCAGCAAACTGCCTGCAGACTCTGGCGGAGGCAGCGGAGGACTGGGCAGCCTCAGGGGCTTGACGGGGAGCAGCGCCGCTGGAGGAGGGAGTCAGTGCTCCAGCTCCGAGTCTCTGGACGCAGGAATAATGTCCTTGCTGCCGCTCTCCCCTGAGGTCAGGGAGGCCATTGAGAGTGTCAAATACATCGCAGAAAACATGAGACTACAGAACGAAGCGAAGGAGGTGAGTGAATCTCTTCAGAAAATAATGCTGATGTCGTAATTTCTCCATCGCAGAATTAAAATGTTGTCATTTTTGGTCCGCCGGCAGGTTCAAGATGACTGGAAGTACGTTGCCATGGTTATCGACAGGATCTTCCTGTGGGTTTTTGTCCTTGTGTGCATCCTGGGAACAGCTGGCCTCTTCCTTCAGCCTCTGTTACTCGGAGAGGACATTTGAACAAGTGCTGCAAAGCAAATAGTAAAGACTTTTAAAATGCACAACATTCGCTACAAAATGAGAGAGAAAAATAATTGTCCAAAGTCAAGAAAAGATGGTTCTGTTTGGCAAATGTTGATGCAGAATTTGTTTATGTTTTTTTTTTCTCTCCTCCATATACAGGTAGTGTGTTTGTTTGCAGAATTTTTAGGACTCTCCAATGTGGCTAACAAATAACAACAATAGTAATATTAATTATTTTACTGTGTATTTAATAGTTTTACAGTTAATGGCAATATAGCCAAACAGGGCACTGTTGCCAAAAGATGCAGAATCAAAGTGCTGCTATGTACGTACAGCATATTCATATGTGCAACTAGTATGCAGCGACAAGTAAAAAGTAAAAAAATCACCATCCAGTTCCACAACAAGAGAATAACACATATGAACATAAACCAACATGTTTTTTCTTTGGAATAGTGAGTCCAAATTGAGTGTTATGCCCAAGATTAAAAGTTGTTTTTACCGCTGTCAGGAGCTCATATGGACATTATGACGACATTGAAAGAGAGACATCATGTGGCAATGCTCTGCTACTACAAATGATTAAAAAAAAAAAAAAAAAGAAAGGGAAAAAAAAGGCCTTCTTATGGTGCTGTGACGCCAAAAAAACATAACTCATGATTTGAGATTTTTTTTTCTGTGCATTGTTAGGATATTTGCCCCAAAACATAATATGATCCAAGGCAAATTGTAAATATGGACTGTAAAGCAGTTTTACTCACCTATTTATGTGAATAAATTTTCAAAATGGGTGTTTAAATGTGAGATGTCGGTTACTTTGGAATGTAGATGCTCTGTTCATTATTTTGTTCCACGTTATCTGTGTCCCCTCAAAGTGAAGTCAGCTTACTGACCAATGAGGGCAAAGACCTCATCGGCATGCTCTCTTTTCTTCATCTAACCATTCTTCTTGGTGGCCAAAATATGATTTTCTGCATACAGGAAGTCTGCACATGTACCAATGAATTAATATATGGTGAAATTTGCTATCTTCTCTTCTGCTCCGGCTACGGCCGAAAGGGTACTGATGAATATTGCAGCTGGATCACGTCTTCTGTGTTGTGCTAGAAGCTGATTACGCTGAGAGCGAGACAGACTGAGTACCTGCGCTGGAAGAGGCTGATTGCCAGCGTGTCGCTCGTTACACAGCGAAGAATGAGAGCAGATGGCGAGCTATGTGATTATGAGAAAATGCAGCCCATATTAATTGAATGCTGGCAGGGAAGCGTCGCAGACAGACACTGTACTAGCTCTCTGTCATCCATGATAAGAAATCCTGGGCTGATCAATTGAATTAAAGCCCACTCAGAACTCATGTCGCTGATCTGCAGGAGACCCCACCACCCAAAAAAGAAAAAAGAAAATGGCCGAGCTCCTGAAGGTGTCGGCGCGCTTGGGTGCGCTTGGATGTGTCCTTTTGAGAGGTTTATAGGCCGTGAAAAGATGACTGGATATCGCAATAAAATGAAAAGGTGTTAATGGCCTATGCTGTTAAATGCTACTTACTTCTCTGACAGTTGCTCGGTAAAAGCATGAACACGCTCCATGCTGATGATGTTTCAGTTCCTCACAAGTCGCCACAGCACAGACAGGAAGTGCTCGAGCTTGTGTGATTATGCTGTCTGCCTTTTGAAAGCCCGATGGGTGATGGTTTCACAAGGCGGGAGACAGCCTGCAGGTGCCACAAAGCTAATAATCATGAGGGCAATCGCATTTCTTCTGTGTGAGTAACATCTTTGGTTGTTTATTTGCTTGTAATTACAAGTCAGTGAACTCTTTTTTTCCCTCTTTTTTTAATGCCAGTTAAAAAATTTTCCTATTTTATCTCAAGGTGCGCTAGCAAATCGAGCTCATAGCCAAACTGAAGGTGAGCTTTACTTATGAGGAAGTGTCTGTGTGTGCGTGTGTGTGTGTGTGTGTCTGTGTGTGTGTGTGTGTGTGTGTGTGTGTGTGTGTGTGTCTGTGTGTGTGTGTGCGCGTTCTATTCCTCGATTGTTTTGCAGTGTACCATTTATCAACATATGGCTCCAACAAATTACTTTTCAGACATAGTTCCCGCGCGGCTCTTGGCCCAAC
>CAAKHG010049909.1:4397-19512 GCA_901007715.1 Dactylopterus volitans | reverse complement strand
GGCAAACGTGTGTGTGCTGACTGTGTGTTTGTGCTCATTATGGATGGGTCTAATTATCAAAGTATAAATTAAAAAAAAAAAAAAATAAGAACAATATAAACACAAACTGTTACGACGGGGTGTCCGGCCCCCATGCAGTCTAAATTATGACACCTTGTTGGGTTGTTTTTAAGAAGCCGTTGGCCTACAGAGGGCGCATAGGGGTCACAAACAAAGAGATGCAGAGCTTTTATTAGAAATTGTTGTTTCCCCGTACCAAGTTGCACATACAGTATACACCAGCAAGACTGCTCTCGCAATGTTGCTGGTAATAGAAAATAAAGTCTACGGTATCCAAGCACAGAGTATATAAGTTAGCATGAAAAACTGGTATGACTGTACTCATGAGACCTCACTCTTCTTCAAGCAGTGTTTAAATATCAAACCATGTTATCATGTGTGCCTGTTAGAGTCCCCATCACTATGTTGTGTAAAAAACATAAAGTACATATGTACATAAAGGACAGTGGTGAGACATTCAATCCTTAATGATGTCATAAGGATTTTTTTTTTTTTTTTTTGCCATTTTATATTCCAAAATGACCAAACAATATATCAGCGCTACATGATTTCAGTATATCAACCAGAACAAAGGAATACGTTTAGATTTATTTGTGTGAAATGGAGAGAAATTCAGTGGATATTATCGACTGTGAAATTTCTTCCCTATCGCAGCTATGTTTTTTTTTTTCTAATACGACATCAAATTAGTGTTTCATTAATCTGCAAACATAGATACAGCATCAATTACAAAAATTGTCTCTGTTGTATGCTCTCAGCAAACGAGGCCCCAAAAATCTGGACCGTGGCTGATGGTGTGCTTTCATTCTATTTGGAGGCTTTATAGGGTAGTTCCAGGATAGTAGTTAGGGACAATGATACTGGCCCATTTGTAAATAACTGGGATGAAGAGGAAAGCGGAACCCAGGACTGACACCAGCAGGAAGGCCCATAAAAACACTCGATCAAGAACCTGGGCAACAAACTTCCAGTCCTGTACCACCTGTGCCGAGAACAGAAACACATGTCAAGCTCAGTTTGTGTTCTTTTACTTCGGAAAAAGAACGAGTGGTTACACCTCAATTTACCATGTTGTTATGGTTAGATGTGGCTGTACCACACAAAATAACATGCAACAGGGGTCTGTCGTTGGCCCATTACTGTTTACATTTTACATACTATATATTTTACATACATTATATAATTCTCACTCACCCATATTTAAACATCCGTTTTTATGCTGACACAATATTATGTACCCATAGTTCTACTATAAGTATATTTCAGGCCTGTCTCATCTGTAGTTGTCATAAAAATGCCCATGAAATTGGTTTCATTGCAGACTATCGTTCAAAATTCATAATCAACATCTGGGCCAAGAATTGAATAATCAGTTGTTTCAGACCAAAGGATGTCTGTCTTTTTCCGACACTAAAAAACTACTGTGCAGATTATGGAGATATTTTGTATTGACAAGCTGCTCCATCAACACTCCAGCAGTATCATTTCATGTTTTAGCACAATTTTTGAACGCATCCTTGCACTGTACTTGACAAAGCTGGCTGGACTTCCTCACAATCAAGAAGAAACAGCCATCTCTCGTTATTCAGCTGTGAAGGTATTCCATCTATTGTCATTTAAGTTACATCTTGTTTTTGTATTTGTATGCATTTAATTGCAAACTGCCCTCAAACCCTACAATTCCCCAAAAGACTTTAAAGCTTTATTATCTCATGTTTTCCATGTTTATTATAAATGTCTTATTCGTAATGTTGCTGCCTTGCTGTGTGATTGCTTTATGAATGCCTCTGTTTCTCATATCTCTCGTTAAAATCTCAGGGAGATTACCTGATATGGTAAAATAAAATAAATAAATAAATAAAAAAGCTCACCTCTCTGACCTCATTTTCTTTAACCACGTGCATGGTTATGTAGCGAATGGAATCCAAGGCTGCCTGGAGGTTGTGTCGGGTGTAGGGAGGAGGGGTGACCTCAGGTGGTGAGTCCTTCATCATTCCCAATCCTACAGCTCTTCCTGTCTTGGCTGCTCCGGCTACGCCGTAACGGTCCACATGACTGCGCATGCAGAGCAGTTTAGGCAGTCGATGCAGGAAAATCATCCTCACCCACGGTGCCATGCCATGATGAGTAGAAGAGGAGCGATGGTGGATGTTGATGGCAAAAACAGTGATGACGATGGAAAGTGTCACAAAGATCATGGTGAAGACCAGGTACTCTCCAATGAGAGGGATGGCCTTTGAGGAGGAGGGGATGATCTCCTCAATGACCAGGAGGAAAACAGTCAGCGACACCAGCACCGATGTGCACAGAGAGATCTTCTCGCCTCCGTTTGAGGGCAGATAGAAGACAAGGACGGTGAGAAAGGACAGACCGATGCAGGGGATGATGAGGAAGAGGGTGTAGAAAAGAGGCAACCTGCGGATGATGAAGAAGTAGGTAATGGTAGGATAGAGGGAGCTGCCGTCTGTCCTAAGACCGCGGCTGCCTGTAGCTTTCACTATCTCCCATTCGCCATTGTCAAAATAGTCCTGCTTGTCCACGTGGAAGTCCTCCAGAATTATGTCAACCTGTGTAACAGAGCGGGAGATCTCATGTTAATCGCTCATAGTTGACACTGATGCAATGTGCTCACTCCGCGGAGTACTCACTGACCTGGGAGCCATCGTACGTCCAGGAACCGAACTTCATCGAACAATTCTGGAGGTCAAAGGGGAAGAAGGTGACATCAATGGTGCAGGCTGATTTGTAATTAGCTGGTGGCGTCCATGATATTGTTCCATCATACTTAACAACAGCTTTGGTGACGGTTCCCTCAAAACGACCATCTGCACTTTTGGAAGAAAGAACATGACTTTATTTTACAGCATTACGAAAACAGCTGGGTCGGCTGTGCATTGACTAAATAATGAATAGATTTGACACGCAAAACAGGTTGTCTGAAATCATTCGAGGACACTCATGTGTTTTTTTCTCTTCTCAAATTAATTATTATATATCCATGATATGAAAATGTCCATTTCTTTTATCATGTCACATACTTATCATACAGCACAACGTCAGGTAGCCAGATCCTGTCAGAGGGGACTCTTATAGTTGTAATGCCCAGATAGTCATCAGGGTTCCATCTGAGTTTCATGTCAATCCACTCCTGCATGAATCAAAAACAGAAAGTCGCTTTGAGCGAAATAATAATTTTTCTCATGGATTATTCTTTGAGGGCCATAAGATTTTCCGAGCACCCAGTATTTTGGTAACGCTTGACGGACACACAAGTTTACTCAGGTGAAAAAACTCAGTAAAAAGCTGAAATGCATTTGTCAATTGCAAATGACATGACAGATATTGATATTTGCATTTTTGCTACTGCTTCCCTATCATCCTTTTTGATGATCACAATCCATCATCATGAAAGGGGACAGTTGACGCCTGCATGTGGTGATAATTTATAAGATGCATGGCACACATGACAACCCAGGACCATGAATAACACTGACAGGTGCAGATGAGGAGGTGAATTTGTGGAAGCAGCGCAGAGTCGAGATGACTCATACAGATGAAAACTAGCAGTGAATGTCACCAAACCAGGTTATCTGGCACACATCTGGCACACATCTGGTACCAGGTAAAACCCAGGCTAGTATCCCTGACAACAGAACATAGTCACTTACCTGTTTCATCCACACGTTGGTCGTCATTAACTGATTTTTCTCATCCTAGAATGTTGAAACAACATTGTGATTGCCACTGAGCCCACATTTAACCAAAGCATGGAAGACATAAAGTTGTGCCAACTTTCAAACATTCTACTTAGGTGCAAAAAACAATGCATTGTTATTTGAGTCATGGCACAACTAATAAATAGCGCCTCACCACATCAACGAGTTGGGAGATGGCCAGTCCAAACTTCACACGTATGGTCTGGTTTAGATATTCCACTGGACGAACCCATTTCTGGTAGTTGCCAAAGAGGTATTTGAACAGCTTGTCTTCTGCTTTTGCATAAGAGGAGAGTTTTGGAATCCCTGCAAATTGTGAAAACACAAGATTAAACAGGAAATAAATAGATGACGGTATTTTAGAATTTTTTAGTTTTCTCTATTTGTTGCATTACTGTCAAACACTGCTACATTCACCTCTCTGACCTTACTATTGTGTTCATGTCTAGAATTTGGGAATTAACCATGTTGTTAAGACTTAGTTTCTAGTGATAGAGGAGACAACGCTTTGACCCAATTTAACAATGAATATTTTGGTTTTCTCGTCTTTACAGCAAATCATGCATGAAAGCCTGAAAGTCTAACTTCTGTACAACGACAGCTGTGTGTAAAGGTAACAGAAATCAAAGTTCTTTGTTTTCCATCACTATGTCTGTGATCGCTCAGAACAGAGATTCCGAGTAGAAGTGGTGTCTTTTCTATCCGCTCGACATGAATCATAAACATGCATTGACCATGGAGACAAGAAATGCAGTCCCGGCATCACGCTCGTGTCAGTTCCAATTATAAATGAAGGGACATTCAATACAACCACACCCCTGCCAGAATGATAGTCAAACTGCTGCATTGTCTTGCTGAAGAATGGCTCCACTGTAAACGGAGAAATATCAGTCACATTTTGAATTACACACGAGTTTTGCCATCCCGCTTTTTAAATTATCCCCAAACGCTTTTATGAACAGGATATATGGATGGGGAATCTGGTTGGAAAGCTACCACTAGAGAATGAGCCCTAATTCATGGTGTCATCCTCTCAGCGTGGGGATCAATACAGGCAAGGCTGCAACACCCTCAATCAATGATGTTGTTAGATACTAATTCATCATCTTTTCAGCCAACACCAGGAGTGGATAAAAAGTGAGCTTTAAAATCAGGCTGTTGGAAATGGAGGATGCGGGATGTTCAACACTATAAATTCATTGTTCCATGTGTCTGAAATTATGCTTCCAAATAGCTAAAATTCATACTTTCAAGGAGACAATTTGAAGCCGGCCTACAGTCTGCAGGTTGCAAAGGGCAGCATGGGGTGTAAATCAAGTTTCATCATACAATATCATGTATCATTGATTCTTTGGGCAGCAATACTATATTTGCAGATCTCAGAAAGCAAAAAAATGTCAAATATACCCCCTACTACATAGATAATGATGACCAAACTAATAGTCACACATTGCTGCCACGAGCCAAATGTGCACAACATGAATATCATACGTGAAACCTACAAAATTTACAACAGGACATAAGAGTCAAGCATCTGCATAGACACACCCTATAGGTCATATGATTAATCGCTATGATTGTCAGTCCTATCATTCCTCACATGCTGTTCTTTACCTGCCCACTAGATACGACTACTGAGCCTCTCACCTCAGCCCATTTTCTGGCAGACATCTGACCAGCTGCTGCTGCTCGGTTATGTTAGCATTACAGTATACTGGATTAAAAATCTGCAATCAAAATGTTCTTCCTACTTGTAGCATCTGACAAATACATATTTTCCTAAGCTCTCACGCATGCTTTTCTGTTTTCCAAGATTGTGCGTACGTGATTGTATTGTGTTAGCCCGAAAAAACAAAAATAAGGTCCATGACTATCCCTGTGTACACACTGTTTGTTTGGTTTTTTAATGCATGAGGTTTGGGCATTTGGAAAATTAAATCTTTATCAGTTAGATCAGTTGAAGTTGGGCTGCATGTTCAGGAGCTGGATAGTTTGTGCTATATTTTTGTCTCTATTATCCCAACTTTCATGCAACTAAACTGAGAAACGTAAAAACAACAGAACCCAAGAAATGCATAGTTTGATGGAGGATGGAAGTGATGATATTCACATTATAACTTTTTTGTCTGTTCACTGGCCACTTGCCAATTTCTACCTCCAGGCTCCCTGTTTTTGAATAAGTCCACCTCTGAATCTGCCATCTGGCATTCCGGGTCTACTGCAGACAGCCATGATGTTTTGTTGATGGATTTTTGGTCCGCGGGAAACTTACGCAGTGAGTGGCACAGGTGGCAACAGCACAGCAACGGCGGCAGCAGCAGCAGTGCAAAAGAGGTGGCCGCCCCTCCTGCTCTCAGCATCATATCAGAGACGGCACCGTATTCATGTAGCTGCTCCCTCAGGCATCGCGGAGCGGAAATATTGAAAATAGTGGTTATGCTTCTGTTTACATTGGGTGCACATGATAACAATCACGCCTCAGGCTATGAGTTTAAATTGCACGGAGAGTCACCGCTGCTAAACCGGCATGCGATCAGTTACACATTTCAGGGCTGTGCAAAGCAGCAAACACCTTTTAATATGCTGAACAACAGCCTGCTCGGGCCACTCGTCCTTAACCTGCCTGCGAATGCTACACACATACCTGCTCAGAGTCTCTGCCATTAACACATAGTCCAGAGCAGTGGTGGTGTAGCTGGTGAGAGACCTGATGGCAGTGCTGCTATAGCGCTCTTCCATTCCATGCAGGTTCGTTCTCTTGCCTCGTTCAGATGCTGCTCCGCTCTCTGCTGCCTCCAGTTGTGCACAAGCAACGTATCCTCCTCTCCTCCTCCTCAACCTCCTCTTCCTTTGGGAAGCACTGCCCCGTTTCCCCACCCCCATCCCCATCTCCCAGCATTCTGTGGCCACAAATCACAGAGAAGGACAGTCATCCGCTCCATGCACCCACTCCACTCCCTCTCTAAGGCATCATGACATGACAGGAGCTGCTCTGCCACTGATGCTCGGCTTCACATTTGCATAACAATGTTAGGGTAGTAACGTATCTGATGTCCATGTGATTTACATCTTTTACCTTGTTTTTTTTTATTTCTCGTCTCAATCTCATTGTGTGAATGTGGCTGCTTCCATGGCAACAGCAGATTGTGGCCCCCAGAGATGCTGTATAGGATGAAAGAACAGGTAGGTTAGGTGAAAAAAAAAGGTTGTATAAAAACTGCTGTTAAGTCACTTCTTTTTGGCTTTAGCTTGTTTTTCATTTTTAAGGTTTCGATGAACCTTAAAATTGAAAGAAAATTTTAACCTTCACTGACCTTCACCTTGAGGCGATGCACTCCACAAGACCAGTCTAAAAAATGTATTCTCCTTTATAATTTAATCAATACCCATGCTTTTTTTTATTTGGAATCCAACTATGTATTACCATTCAGAAATAGACTGCAAAGGATTTCATTAGGCCTATAGGTATGATAAAGTAGAGATAAAAAATACTACATTTTGAATAAATAAATCTAATTGAAAGTCTAAATTAAGTTCTAGCTGACATTTGACCACCAAGCTCTCATCAATCATACATGAGCCTGAACTGACATTTGTACCAAACTGGAAGAAATATTCTCTGGGCATTCCATTATATATATTCATGAAAATGGGATGAATATCAGAAAAGGTGAACTTTTAGATGCATGATGTCATCATGTCTCATAATCAGAGTTTAACATAGAGAGGTCTGACCAAAAATGTGCTTTATGAAGTCCTGTGAACATGACCTTTGACCTTTCGAACACCAGAATCTAATGGCTTCATTCTTGAGCCTGAGTTAATACATTTGGCAAATTTGAAGAGGTTCCCTCCATGCTTTCCTGATATATCGTGTTCACAAAACAGGGACAGATTCAAAGGCATAGGGACCTTAACCCCTGACAGCTGCCCACCAAAATCTACTAAATTCATCTTTTGGTCTGAGTTGACAGTTTTCCCAAATTTGAAGATTTTCCTTCCGGACATTCCTATTGTGGTCACAAGAATGCGACGCACCGACAGCTTGGCAACATGAAATAACAGTAATGCACAGCATATCTGAGGGGAGCAGGGTGATATTCAAGCACTATATCACATCTTAATGTGTTGCTTGTTGTGGTATTCATTACCAAACAACAATAATACCTGGACAGATAATACCTGTCCAAATTTTCAGGACCGCAGTTTTAGGACCCTCATTTTTCACAACATCACCTGACACATGCGGCCTTCTCTCACAGTAATTTCTGCCCCAGGCCGTTCAGTGTCCGGCATTGAGCTACAAATCGGAACAGCTATTAGTCATAAGTGTGAGCCATGACAAAGTATTAATATTAAATTAAATTATCCTACCAGATGGCCCTGGATAGGATTCCCGTCTTCTTCCCAGGGTTTCCTTTTTGCTGAATAGCAGAGGGCTGTCATTGAGTGAAGGCACAACGTTGTTGCTGGGAGCACGCTGAGGACTGGCACCAGAGGCACAGCCATCTCCGTCGTTGGGGGCACGCCAGAGGTTGGTGCCAGGGCACAGCAGTGGTTGATGTTGGGGGCCTAGCAGAGGTTTGTCCTGGGAACACTAAGGACCGGTATCGGTGGCATGGTTCAGATAACCTTTAAATCGTAAAAAAATAGAATAAATAGTGATTTCACCTTCTAATTGTACAGGTCCTAGGCTGAGCGTTTCCAACCTCATGGCACAGTCTAGGTTCTAGAACCACACTCCTTGTGAGGAGTTGGACCCTCTTGTATGCTGGATTGGATAAACTTTATTGTCCCTTGCGGGAAATTTTGTTTAAGACAGAAGTGCTACAGGCTGTAGACACAATATAAATTAACCATTTAGGCTTAGATAACATAAAACAATACATAAAAATAGAATAAATAAAAACAAATAGTATGGTTAAAACAACAATGAGAATAACAGAAAACAATAGGTAAGATAACAATAACAAATACGAGATTGATAGCAATAAAATAAAAAAAATGTATTTAAATTATTTATTTATATTGTAAAATATAAAATAAAATATTAGACAATTGCAGGGAAAAGAATTACTTGGGCTGTTTGTTCATTAGGAGGGAGTTTTGTGCTGGCTTGCTATGTATCGTCTCCCAGAGGGCAGAAGTTCATATTCTGGTAAAAGAATATGAGAAGAACCGTTGAGGATTTTATGCGCCTGATTAAGAACAACACTATCAAAGACAGACTGGAGGGAAGGGTGGTCTTTTTGACCTATCACCTTCGTCGCAGATTTCATCAGTCTGTAGAGTTTAGATTTACTCTGAACGGAAAGTGTGCCGAGCCAGGTTGCCAGTCCATATCTTACATACTGTATAGAAAATGAGCATAATTTTACATTTGACACCAAACTGTCCAAGTCTGCAAAGGAAGTGCAGTCTTTGAGATAATTTTCGGCGAAAAAGTCAACATGATCTAACCCTTTTTAAGGAGTTGTCCATGATAATAAATACATATTTGTATGACACAACCTGCTCTATAATACTGTTGCATATTTCCACAGATTCATGTTTTCTCACCTTCTTTGGATCAAACACCATCTCTTTAGTTTTTGTTGTATTTAAAATAAGATTGTGCCTCTCACACCAGTCTTTAAAACAAGTTATTCCATTAAAATACACAGAGGGGCAGTCACCAACATGTAAAAGACTTGAGATCATAGTATCATCCGAAAATATGTTGATAAAGTTATTAGGTTCGATACTTGTATACAATTTGTATACAATGTGAATAAAAGAGCAGAACTTACAGCTCCTTGTGGGACCCCTGTACTATAGTGTTTAACATCTGATAACTTGCCATTGGCATTTATTTGTTGTGACCTGTTGGTTAAAAGAGAGAAGAACCATTTAACAATATTAATTAACTTCTGGATAAGCAACTGATGACTAACTGTGTCAAAGGCAGAACTAAAATCAGCAAATAAAGTATGAGCGTAAGCCGAGGAGTTTTCAAGGTGTTAAAAAGCATGATATATTCTCATCTCATCTCATCGTCTTCCACTTATTCCGGTTACGGGTCGCGGTCGTGCTGGCGCCAATCCCAGCTGACAAGGGGCGAACGGCGGGGTACACTCTGGATGAGTCGCCAGCTCATCGCAGTGCAACATGAAGGACAGACAACCACTCACACTCTCACGCACACCTACGGGCAATTTAGAGTAGCCAATTAACCTCAGCATGCTTTTGGAGGTGGCAGGAAGCCGGAGTACCCGGAGAGAACCCACGCAGGCACGGGGAGAGCATGCAAACTCCACACAGAGAGATCCCAGGCCCTTGATATAATCTATGAAATTCTATTTCATACTTATTAGAACGTATGAACTCTTGTGTGAATTAATGTCTGGCTGAATAAAATTCCCCCTAACACATGACCTGCGTGGTCTATCATAACTACATGATAAATTAGATGCTGTGACAGTAAGGTAAACTAATCCATGCTCTAGCACTCAAAAGTGACTTGAAATTAAACCCAAAACGCTCCTAATACGTAATATATAAATTAAAGAAAATGTATATTTAAGAAACGAGTTGTGGTTGTTTTATATAATACACTGTAGGGGGCGGTAATGAGACTTGACAGAAGGACACGACCTTTGCATTGGCAAGGACCGTGCATGTGAACTCCCGGACTCCCAAAGGAGTATAAGCCTATAGCGAACTTCCCAAATCCGAATTTCCAAAGTCAAAGGGAATTGAGAAACGGCCGGAGACGTGATTTCTCCACGCAGAGTCGCGCAAGTAAGTACGGACACAGACTGCATACAAATCGCTGTGGCCATAAAATGTAGCGGAAACACGGGAGACAAGCGACAAAAACTTTCTCATGTACTCAAGTCACAAAAAAAAAAAAAAACTAAAGTAGTGATCTGATCATTCACCTGAAGGGGCAACCGCACTCACTGCAACCGGGTTGTAGACGTTACATTAAACATATAATTATTTCACGCGGCCCTTTTAAAACGAGTAACAAAAAATTCGAAACGAGTAAATAATGGGCCTGTCGTGGTTTTTTAATGGTTGCGATGTAATTAATGACTGGGGAATACTTCCTCAGAGAATGTATTGCGTGAAACGAACTGCAATATTAAAATGGATATTAAACGTGTTGATTCACGTTTTGAAAGGAGAACACCGTTCGGAGTGACGCGGTCCCGCAGGAGGAGTCAGTAAATAATTCTGGATGTCAGTGTGTGTTGGAGGAATAAGCCAAACTAAAAACACCAAAAAGTAGTAAAATGGTCAATTTTACGTTTTTTTCTTCTTCACAAATCTAATACAAATAAGTCGCCCAAAAGTCCAGATGTTTGTCACAATATAATTAGACACATATGATAAACTGCAATATATTTAAACACTATATTTAAATGAAAATAGCAGAAAGAACATTTCCAATGTTGAAAAAAAAAATCTGTTTTTCTTTCTTTTTTTAACATTTTGAATTTAGTGCAACAGATATGAAAACAGTCGGGGCCAGTTTAACTTTGCCACTTGTGTCATCATGTTTGTTTACAATTTACACAGCATGGCAGCTTTGTTGGAACCAGAATTGTAATAACTGGTTTTACTTGCCCTATCTTTGTTTTTTTTTAACATTTTAAAAATATCTATTTTAAATGTTTATAGATTCTGTTTATACTATTATATCTGCATTGCTTGTATGCTGAGTTGCTGCTCAGTTCAAAAGTACTTCTTAATAAGTCATGATCTGACATCACAGTGAACTTTAAGTCACTTCACTTGTTACCTTTTCGTGTCGATGAAGTCTGTTGTCGTGTGTTGGTAAATGTACTGCGTGACATAGCTCACATCAATGATGACACTCTGTCGTTGTTGTCGTTCAGATGAGGCTGATCTGTTGCTGCAGCACTTTGCTGCTGCTCATCTTCATACCCAGAGCCTGTCAAGGAGGCAACATCCTGGTCTTTCCCATTGAAGGCAGCCACTGGGTAAACATGGAAGTTCTTCTTCAAGCTTTGCATGCAAGAGGGCACAATTTAACCATTGTGCGTCCCGCTAACACCTGGTACATCAAGGATAACCCCTCCTATTACAATACCTTAACAGTGAAAGTGGAGAAGAGCCTGGATCAGAAGTTTGTTACAGAACTTATATCTGAAGCTCTTGCGTATGAAAGGGGGGCTCTTCCTTTGATTCACTTCCTCTACATGACTGTAGGAATATTTGACAAGTTAATTGAAGCTCACAGCGCTGTAGGGAATTTTATCTCAGCGATGCTAGATGATGAGGAGTTGATGAAGATGGTGAAGGACAGCAAGTTTGACATGGTGCTCAGTGACCCCTGCTGGGGGGGCGGAACCATCGTTGCCAAATACCTGAACCTTCCTTTGGTGTATAATGTTCGTTGGCTGCTAGCTCAGGAGGGTCATCTGGCTGTTGCTCCTTCACCATTATCATACATTCCTATAACAGGATCTGGCAACACTGATAATATGACCTTTTTTCAAAGGCTCAAAAATATGATTTTGTATGTAATAGGCCAGACACAAAATCATCTGGTGATAAAGCAGGTATACCAAAAAATGTGTGACAAATATCTTGGGCCCGATCATGACTACCATGAGTTAATGATGGCTGCAGACGTGTGGCTCATGAGAGTGGACTTTGTGTTTGAGTTTCCACGTCCCACCATGCCCAACGTTAAATACATGGGAGGGTTCCAGTGTAAACCTGCAAAGCCTCTTCCTGAACACCTGGAGGAGTTTGTGCAGAGCTCCGGGGAGCATGGAGTCATCATCATGTCTCTGGGGACCTTTGTGAATGAACTTCCTGCTGACGTGACAAATGAGATAGCTGCAGCGTTTGCCAAGTTACCTCAGAAAGTCATCTGGAGGCATAAAGGTGACAGACCCGCCACGCTGGGCAACAACACTCTGCTGGTGGACTGGATGCCACAGAATGACCTCTTAGGACATCCCAAAATGAAACTGTTTGTGGCTCATGGAGGAACTAACGGAGTCCAAGAGGCTATTTATCACGGAGTGCCAGTCGTCGGTCTCCCGTTATTTTTCGATCAGTATGATAACTTGCTGCGTCTGAAAGCGAGAGGAGCAGCTAAGATGCTAACATTAGCCACAGTTGACAAAGACGACAACTTCCTGAAGGCCATACAGGAAGTCCTGAACGAGCCCTCCTACAGGATGAACATGCAGCGACTCTCCAGGCTGCACAGAGATCAGCCAGTCAAGCCACTGGAAAACGCCATCTTCTGGATTGAGTTTGTCATGAGACACAAAGGTGCAGCTCACCTGAGGACGGAGTCCTACAGGCTGCCCTGGTACTCCTACTACTCTGTAGATGTGGTCCTGTTCTTGGCTGGAGCTGCGCTGGCTGTGCTTTTAACTGTCTTCATCTTGATCAGGTGTTTATGCAGAGTAATGTTTAAGCATAAAGTGAAACGAGAGTAGTCCCTCAAGGGACAACCACTGTGTTCATGTTTGAGGAAAGATGCACCAGTGATCAGTTGGTTGTATCCTGACCCTAACCACTACAATTTTGTAAAGAAAAAAAGTTTCTGCATGTCATTTTAATTTAATATTGATATGTCAGTCAAGTGTTTGAACTAAATGGACGTGTGAGGACTCTCTTCCCCCTTTGCCCTTTGTTTACATGCGGCGAGGTGGGAGGAGCTCGGAGTGGGCTGTGGAGTTGTTCAGGAACACCTGTGGCCTGTACTACGAAGCTGGATTAACATACCCAGGATATCTCTCCCTTACCTGGGTTGACTTACTCAGACATTTGCAATCCAGATAAGCTGTACTACAAATTGAACCCAGGGTTTTACAATCTTGATCAGAGCGCACTCACATAAAAGGGGCGGGGTGTGCAGCGTTGGACCAATCGCAAAACATGGAGAAACCCTGCAGAGCAGTCTGATACAATGGAACAGCAGACAATTATTCTTCAAAAATACAAAGAATTCAAACATATTGTCCAGCCCAAAAGCAACACTTCGCTGCAGCAAAAGCCAGGAAGGAATAGGGGAATAAAATTGCCTACTCTGTTAATGCGTAAATTTGTGAGATTACACACTGTTAATTCACTGGACAATATAAACAGAGAGCAGTCTGATCACTCAATTTTACTTTAATACAGCATGGACATTCCGGGCAGAGCGCTTCCACCTGCCTTTTCCACTGAGTTCTTTTAAGGCTCAGCAATTGGTGTGAGCGCATTTTGTGTTGGAATATTAATTCCTCACAGTTACAGCACGAGTAGGTGTGCGTGCCATAGATTCATAACATAGTTATGGCATGTGGGACCATTATTATTAACCTCATTATTTCAGACGCAACCCTAGTGCAGCTAAACGGACTTGGGAACAAGTCAAGAACAAGTTCAAAAACATACTGTGGACAGTGACAAGGCTTTATTTCTCCACGCTGTCGCTGTTCCGTCTCTATTCCTGGGCAGGGCATTTTCAAAGAGAGCTGATGGGTTAGGAGGTGGTGCTTTTGAACTCGTTGATCTCTTATCCAGAACATAACATGCTCCCGAGCCGTTCAGCGTAAGTTGCCATGGTGATTTAACCCGGTAAGAAGTGAACCGGCGTCATAGGACAGAAAACCCATGGTTAATCCTGAAGTTACCTCGACAAGAGAAAATCCAGCTTCGTCATACAGGCCTCTGGGCTGATGGCTGATCTGGTGCACCTGGGCCCTGTGTGCCAGGTTGGATTTGAAAAGCCCACCTCACGCTCGCCTCGCTCTCTCTGCCTCCTGCTGCAGCAGCTCCTTGGTTTGGTTGGGTTTTGGTTCATGTTGTTTTGGCTTGGGTAATGGTTTAGGTTAATGCGCCTAACAACATGACACTCGTACACATCCACCATGTACTCATGCACCACCCACATTACTGATGGCTGATTAAACACACCATTGTTCAGTTATTTCTCAATTAAAATGTATTAATTCCATTCCTGTTGCTGCTGTGTCTCCTTTCTTTGTTACATCCATGTGGCCTGGCTGTTACAGTGCCGTTGTGGACGGTGTATTTTCAGTTTGCACTATTGAATTGGTTTTTGTTTGATTGACTAAACATTTCACCACAACGCCACCTGACACAAACCCCTCTTTCACAGTAATTTCTGCCCCAGGCCGTCAATTGTCCAGCCCTGAGCTACAAATCAGAGCAGGTGTGAGCCATGACAAAGTATTAATATTAAATTAAATTATCTTACCAGATGGCCCTGGATAGGATTCCAGTCTTCTTCCCAGGGTTTCCTTTTTGCTGAATAGCAGAGGGCTGTCATTGAGTGAAGGCACAATGTTGTTGCTGGGAGC
>CAAKHG010049905.1:9850-54871 GCA_901007715.1 Dactylopterus volitans | reverse complement strand
ACCCCGCCCTGCAGGCAGGGGAGACAGACATGAGGGGAAAGACGGGAAGGGAAGGGAAGGGAAGGGAAGGGAAGGGAAGGGAAGGGAAGGGAAGGGAAGGGAAAGGAAGCTGCCAAAGCCCGACAATTACAACTATAACCTGCATTCCCAAAAGTCCTGGCAGGTGCGAGTTGTCAGGACAATAAAAGTTAAGGACCGGATTGACAAACATTTCTAGAAAAGGACACGTGGCAGATAAATCCTGGCTGCAAATGGTCATTAAAAGCTGAATGTGGAATAAAAGAGGGACGGAAACTCGACACCCTGCGCTCGGCTCCTGGTCTCCTCTCGGTGACACCTCATTAAGCGACGCTCGTTTGCGGCCCTGCTTAAAATAAACATGGTGCCGCTGAGTGTTCACACAAAGCCAACCAATGCACCTCCTGATTTGGCAGAAAATGATCAAAACCGATTCATAGAGTGGCCAGATAGTTCACTAGATGAATGTTGCCTTGAAAAAACAGACACTGCGGAGGGACGATGAGGAGCTGAATGTCCACTTTAAAAACCGCCCAGTAACCCCTTGCTTTCCAGGGGTTTTTTTGTGCGTTCATGCAGCGCTGTTGTCGCATTTTCTTTTACACCAATTTTTTTTTCTTCTTTTTTTCTCTTGCACAGGTGGCCTTTCACATACAGCCATACAAAGGGCGGACGGACCAGAGCATGCATGACAACATCAGATATATCATTGACAAGTAAGTTGTTTTTTTTAAAGCCGGACTATCGTTCTCTGCCGGAGAAAGGAGCGAGTTCCTCTCACCCGCCAAGGAGCCGAGCTCTGGATTCCACATCAGTGGCGGCTCGTGGCAGAAGTGTAGCAATCTGGTGAAATGTGACACCTGATGTGGGGAGGTGAGAAACGGGTAATTAAATATGGATGTTTCTCGCCTTTGATCCCGCTGCAATGAATCAGCAGGTGGTTGTTTCCCTGGCGTCGACCAAAGCTGAACCAAACTCTTCATCTATTTCGTGCAATTTGATGATATTCTGTCGTTCCTGTGACCCATGTAATGTATAAAGCTCCAAAAGGGCTTTTCATCTGGTGATATATTCAGTGGTAATCATTAAAAAAAAAAAAAAAAAAAGACACCTATGAGCCCACACTGTGTCACGGAATTGAAATGAAAGGCGATATCATGTTCAGCATGACTGGAGTGGAGAAGAATTAAAGCCCAGGCTGCGGCTGCTTGAGTTGAAACCCTGTTCTTTTAAATTGCAGCCAGTATTGTCCATCACTGTAAAATGAAATCAGATGCAAACAGATGACGGCCTCAAAAAAGTCATTATGTCCTGACGCCTCCCCGTCAGGAGCAGGGCGATCCGTGAAACCTCAAAGGTACGTTCTCAGTACCCCGAATCGCTTTCGCCACATTTTGTGTCTGAAACACGGCCACAAAATTAAAATACGTACTATCAGTCTTTGCACACAGGAAGAAAGTCATGAAAAAATATTATGTGCCGTGTTTGAAATGATTATTTGACCCATCATACCTGAGGGTTCCAGCTGGTTCCACTTGACACTGAACTGCTTTTAAAACTGGGAAAGCAACAAATACAATGGAATTAAGCTCTCTAAACATAACTGCTTGTGTGCTTATGATAAAGCTTTTCTGATTTTATACTTGTTATTCTTATTAGCTACATTGCTCCACAATACAAGAATTTTAACTAGAGCCTCTCATGTAAGATAAGATAAGATAAGATAAGATAAGATAAGATAAGGAAACTCACTGGTTAACTCACTTGAGGTCAGCGTAGCTGAAATGATTAAGAACAAAAAGGAAATGTAAAAGTGGGGATATTAACAGTTGTTGTTTTTTTAAATATTTGTTTGGGATCTTTTTTTTGGCAAGAAAATACTGAGGACTGAACATGATGAGAGAAGGAGAGAAATGAGAAGGAGGAGCAGGAGAAGAGATACAGAAACAAGTAAGGGAGAGGAGAGAAAAGAAAAAAAATGAATGTGAGGGATGAAGATGAGGATTCAGAGAGAGGGACAGAGGCAGATGATGATGATGATGATGGCAGGGAGGCAGAGGCTCCTACTGCAATTTCAGCTGTACCACGTGTGTTTTTTAATTATCCCTTGATACAGGGCCTGATATACAAATACATAGTTTTCAAGTATTTTTTCGCATGTCTTTTGTTGGGTGTATTTCACATATTCAGTATACGGGGAGTCCCACGCACCATCCTCCCATTTCAACCCTGCTAAGACTTCTTGCCATCCTATATGAAATTTTCTACACCCGCCACCGGCTGATATGCTTTGGTAAGCCTATTTACTCAAATCTGCGTTTGCTTTTATGTAACACAATCCAACAACATGCAGAGAAATCGGATGGTTTAGCACTTACGTAATCTTGTTGCCTAACAGCAACATCTTAAGCGTCCCAATTAATATTGACTTCGCATCATTTTCTGAGAATGTGCCTGTGGTTATTATGTCCCAAGGTTTCTGCAAGTTTAAAGTAAACTTACAATTTTCTAAGACAATTTTGAGAGCAATTAAAGGTCTGCTTTAATTCCAGAGTGGTTAAATAAAAAAATAAAAAAAAAAGTATGAGGATAGTGGTGAAATCTGCCAGTCCTAATCACATATTCATAAGACTTCTTATCCCTTTCATCCCTGAAGGTTTTAAGGATGTCAGAATTAGAGAACGTGGATGAAACAGTTCAATCCTGTCTTGCACTGATATAACTGACGTGTAGCTGGAGTATGTAAAGGTCCAAACGCCGTCTTGGCAACTAATTAAATCTTATTTCCCATTGCAATTCTAAAGAGGGTCGCAAATTACGTGGATTTTCTTTGACCATTAGTTGTACGCCTTTGCAATCAAGAGTCAAGTAATTGATAAATAAGATACAAGGTACAAAACTCAAGACTTACTATCGGCACTATTATGGTTCAAAATTGACCACAGGGGATCTCCGGAGCACGAGACGTTCATTGTGGATTAACACATTTTAAATCAGGTAAATAATAAATAGCAGTTGATCAGTTAACGATTAATAATCAACACATTCACCTCGACAATTATGAAAACAGTATCGTGGAATGATCGTGTTTATTCTCTTCCCCGTCTCGGGAAGCTCGCGGTCGTCTCCTGCTGCTCGGTCCATTTAAAGATCTGGCACCACTTAACCAAACGTTACCAAACAGGTTGGAGTTTTGAGCGAGAGCGCCTGTCTGTGGTGCACCGCAGCGCGAGTCAAGGCCTGGCAACCGGATCACCGCCTGACGGTGTCACGTGTCCTGCGTCGCCGTGCAGATGGAGGGCACGAAGCGATTTTCAGTGCAGGAAGTGCGATCGCAAACTCCAAATGCTTGTGCCGGGTGTCATTCATAGTGTGGTTGACCAAAGCCAAGAAACCACAAGGTGCACTTCTGTGATCACGAGGAGCAGAGTCGGATAATGGTACACTTGTATTTCATAATGATGGAGGCATTATTAAGTATTTAACTATTTGACAATAAATGTAGCTGTTTATATATTATATATATATATATTCAAAAAACAGCTATGAGAAAAATACTAACACTTGAACTGGTGTTGAGCATCGCACAAAAGACAATCAACCATGAATAACTCATTCTGCAATATAATCGCAATGACCTCCAATGACTTCTCTAGATTGTTTTTGCGATGGTCCCCACCTTCAGAGCCATTTCACCAGGATTTAATGGTACACACAGGTTATGGTCCAGAATGTACCTCGGGTTTTGGGGTCATGGTTTGGTACAGCAGAAGAAGAAAAAAATCGATAAAAAGTCTTTTGGTTGTCTTTTCATTTATTTCTTAACAGACAGTTGTCTAAGTTACAGGTTTTTCCACCGTGTGTTGTTTACTAATACCTGAGATAGTTCTGACAGGCTGTAGTGCACGAAGTCATACTTTAAAAAGGCAGTTAGTTACAATCACCTACAAAACTGAAGAGCACCTTGTGTTGTAAAAAAAATACAAGATAAACAGATTCATGAGCAATACAAATTCCCGTAGCCATTAGTATGGGTTCATTTTGTTCCGCTTACAGTAGGACATGTTTAATAATTCAAAACAAAGCATTTGAACTCACCACAGTTAGTCTTCTGCTTCTTGGGTTTTGTTTGGTTTTACTCTTCGGCTGCTTCTGCTGTTTAACGGCTGTTGGCAGCGAGCTTGTAGGCGCATTAACGCCACCTGGATTGGAGTGTGGGTACTTCCTTGTGTAGCTGGTGTTTTTTGTTTTGTTTTTTCTCATTCAGACTTGTTGTATGACTGTGTGCCACGGTCGGGTACGAATGCACGTACCGCTGCACCCCAAGAACTTAGTGCTTCATTATTGCACATCTGTCACTGGTTAATCCACTGGACAACAAGATCAGCTGACTCATGTCATTAGCAGATGACAGAAGGAAGCTGTCATGAGGATTTAAACATTCACAGCATAGCCATCGCCTTCGTACTCTTGTACTCCTTTCTTCTTCTTTTTTTTTTTCCCAGAGTTGCTTTACCTTGTGTCACCTTTGACTCCCATTCTGGCGCCGACAGTCTTCCCTCCATCTCGTCCGTTCTGTCTTTCACTTCCTGCCCTGACTTTCACACATCATCAGAATCATGTGCCTGCAAGCAACCAATAGTAATGACTCGACCACCCAGCAACTCACTCAGAAACCTTCGCACTTCCAGGTTTTTGCACTGTTTCTGCTGTGATGTGCAGCCAAATACAGTGTGGTAGAAAGCGATCCTCAGTTTAACCTTTTTTGATGCCCAAAACTTTAGCCTCGCCATAATAACCCATATTTTGCTTTTTCACGAAGCTTGAAAGTCTTACATGATTTTTCTCTCCCTTATTTTTCGAAAGGTATGGGAAACACAGCGCCTTCTACAGATTCCGGTCCAGCACCGGGCGAATCCTGCCCCTGTTTTACATCTATGACTCCTACCTGACTCCGCCAGAGTCCTGGGCAGAACTGCTGACAGCTAAAGGCACCCACAGCGTCAGAGGCACACCTTACGACGGGGTTTTCGTTGCGCTCATCGTTGAAGAGCGCCACAAACACGACATCCTCGCTAGCGGCTTCGATGGCATGTACACCTACTTTGCCTCCAATGGTTTCTCCTTTGGCTCCTCCCACCAGAACTGGGAAGCCATCAAGGCCTTCTGCGATGCAAACAACCTGCTGTTCATCCCCAGCGTTGGTCCAGGGTACGTAGACACGGCTGTTCGCCCGTGGAACAACCATAACACCAGAAACCGGGTCAACGGACGTTACTATGAGACCTCCCTGCAGGCAGCTCTTTCCGTCAGACCAGACATTGTCACGATTACTTCCTTCAACCAATGGCACGAAGGCACTCAGATAGAGAGGGCTGTTCCCAAGAAAACAGTGACCCGTTTGTACCTGGACTACCAACCCAACCGGCCAGACCACTACTTGGAGCTCACGCGCCAATGGGCCGAGAACTTTAACAAGGAGAAGGACAAGTGGCTGATGTGACTGTGCCGTATGATTTGCCCGGATCGATGATGAATAAAGAAACGTCAAGCAAGCCCCCTTTGTTGCAAGACTTTTAGTCATCCTGATGAGGTTTCCTCCAAATATTAATTCAGCCTGAACTGTTTTTAATCACAAATACCTTTTTGTATATGACTGATAACGCTGAAGCTGGTATGATGGTATCTGTTTGCGATGTCATGTCTGCGCGGTGGCTCTCCTCGGTGGGGTTTTCTTTCACATCACTTTCTTATGATAAAGCGCTGTTCCTTTCCTGTGTTTCCTTAAAGAAACTGAAATGTGTTTACTGTTGAGTGTGTTCAAGGACATGTAACAGGTGTGTGACCGTGCAGGAAATAATCAAAAGGGGGTCGAGGATATTCGCGTGTCTGGTTGCAAAAGTTCTACTTCAGTCTATTCCTTCTCGTGGTCGTGTGTTTCGGGGTCGCGTTTGTTTGATTGTGATTGTGAAACAATCAATAGCATCACACTTAAAGAGAGTCTGCGCAGGAAGGAGCATTGGGAGAAGCTGCAGGAACACCCTCCAATGGGTTTGAATTATTATCAGTATTATTATTGTTATTGTTCCAAATTCGCCAGAAACCATGTATTTTCATTTAATGTTTATTTAACTGGTACAGGTGCAATAACCATGGAGAACTGCACAGCAGTTATCCAATGAAATGGAATCGCAGTATTTATAGCGACTGCTAATTTCCGATGCCTGATCCTAGATTAGAACTAAACTGAGCATTTACATTTGGGAAAACAGAAATACAAGGAATACAAATACAGACATCAACATGTAGTCAGTATGCATGTCAAGCAAGAATGTCCACAAATAACTGAATAAGAAATAGATGTTCAGAATAAACTACTCCAAACGTTCTAGCTAGCTTTTCAGAATGTGTTTCTAAATTCTACTGACTGCAATTTTCTTGGCCGATTGAGGTTTTTATAATTTACAGCTTACAAGAACAAACTGTTCTTTTGACAAGGTAACTCGCCCAAACAAATCAAAGACTGCTACATTTGTTTTGTTTTGTTTTGTTTTGTTTTTTTTGAAAAAAATAAAATCCATGAAATGAAAATTAGTCGCACTATATCCCACTTTATCCACTCCATTCTAGTGTGTTTTCGAGTGTGCAAGAGTCTCTGTGTCAGCCGTCTCCCTGGAGGGCGCTCATGAGCACGTCTTCGTTGTGTCTGGTTCCTCCCGAGCACTCAGCATCCATCAACTCCCACGCGAATCTCCAGGCTGGGTGGAGTCAAAGTGGCTGTTCTTTGACATGGTCGCCCAAATTTCAGGGCATCTCCGAGCGTCTCTGGCAGTTCTGTTTTTGCCTTCTGATGTCACTGTTTTTTAAAATATTTTGCTGTGCCCTTAGAACTTTTGGCTGCAGAGGGCTTGTTTTCGTGGACGGCAGCGTTTTGGCAGGGTGGCTGAGTCTCTGCGCTGCACTTGGCAATTGGCACATCATTCCAATGAGAATTTGTAGTGCTTATTTCCTTTTGTTGCAGAGCGGAGTGCAACGGGTCTGTCCTCGGAGAAAAAGCGAGGTCGCACCATATTATTGGCCGACATCGCGGCGTCAACTCAGCCAAAGGATGACTAGTCAGGACAGCAGGCTCTGCTTCATGCGTTTGCCAGCAACATATATTTTCCTGGTTGTATACATGACATCCACATCATACTTCCAACAGCAAAGCACTCATTCTTTGGAGCCATTTGGGTATACTAAGTGGTGGCTTTCTCATTATGGTCGAATGTTTTGTGATCAATTTGAACTGCGATTTTGCAGCCACGGGTGTACTGGTGGAGCCTCCCCATGCAGAAAAACATGGCTAAGAACTCTTAGCTAAGTAATTTACCCAGTAGCCTCACAGCAGTTATCCCATCTGCGTAATGGCACTTATTCAGGATCTGTTTTCAGTCCATCAGCTGTCAGGAGAAGTCCTAGGTACGCTGCCTCCTTTTGTCTCGGTTCGGACTTATTGGCAATTAGTTCAATGTTCATTTGTGGGGAACAGTCTCAGCTTTTCATCATTATCGCACTCAGCAACCTCTTGAGTCTCACCTTGTCCTGTGATCAGCACATCGGCTCTGATAATGCACAGGCCAGGCAGATCCTCCAGTTCTTGAGGTGTGGCTGTGCAGGGAAACAAACCCTCTCCAGAGAGGTTAGAAATGATCAAAGGGGGTTGAAGACATTCATATATGTGGTTGTGAAAGTTCTGCTTCAGTCAATTGTGTCACACAAAGTCTTGTTTTAAAGTTGCACTTTTTTGTGGGCGGTGAATCTATCAACACTATCACACTAATAAAGAGTCGGCGCAGGAAGAAGTATTAATAGAAGCCGCAGAGAGATACTTCCGCTGGTTGAAAGTATTGGTGTTTTATTTGATGTACTTTTGTGTTTGGTTTGTTTTAGGACACACAGTCCAATTGGAGACTAATTAGAGCTAGAAAACATGCCACATAGATGGAACAAACACTGTGGAGTTCATCACCTGAGAGAAATAAAACACGAGCATGCTGTTATTATTTTTATGATTATAATTATCTTCGAAAGACCTCAAAAGCCAGATATAGCCCCATCTGTAGCGACCAAATGGAGAGAATGTTGTAAGGTATCTGCGGGGGGGGGGCTGCCTGGCTGACTGGAGGATCTTAGACAGACGGAGCACAAACATCCACACGCAAAAGCCACTGAGCACACGAGGCAAAGCTCAGGAACTAATCAGGAAGCCTCGCTGTGCGGCAGACTGGCAGATCGCACGCGGCGGGATTATCTGGCGTAGGAGTGAGACGAGAACCAGGCTTTGACTGAGAAGTTGATGAGCGAGATGGAGCTCAGGTGTGCACACGCATGCACACAGTAAGAGGAGGAGAAGGGGGGAGAGGGTCTGGACGAGAAACAACGAACTACAAAAAACAGACAAAAATCAACCCTCCTGCCCCCCCTGCACACAGAACCATCACTGGTGGACATCTATTTGAGTTTGACATGCCAGAAACCACTTTTCGACACCACACACCGTGAACACTTTGGCTTTGGACGGGCATATGCAGTATATCTGCAGTGGCTTGGTGATGGGAAGTGACTGCTTTCGGCGCTTTGCTCGAAAGTCTCGGATCGATGCTTGTTCTTGGGTTTTCCTTTCCGTCTCGGATCCACGATCATCCCCCCGGTCCGGTCCGTCCGTGCTGCTTTCCACAGGTGTGATGATTCCATTTTCGCAGCGGGTCCTGCGGTTCCTCCGTCAGCGTTTTCACCACGGCAACTGGAACCAGTGACGAAAAGTGGGTATGGGTAGTGGGGAGGGTTATTTCAAGGAGGCATTTTCTGTATTTAACAGCTTCCGTGCGTGTTTAAGTCAATGATCAATAACAGAGGTGGAGGTGGAGGTTTTAATGCCTCCTCTAGCACCGCAGGCCTGTCAGGGTCCGTTCACTGGGACAGTTAGCTGTATCTGTTCACAGCACATACTTTTAGTCTTTTGCTAAAGGTGTGTTTCAGTAAAAAGAAGTTACACGGGTTTTACTGCAAAAACAAACCTGCATCAGGAAAGACTGTCATTTCCATGAAGGCCCACTGAAGATGAACGACAGAGACAGTAAAAATGTGGCACAGAGGGTCGATGCTGAAGGATGCCACCCGACGCTGGAACTCTCCCAGGTACAGTTTGCCTAGTTTCGACCCGGATGAAGCTGATGCCATCGGGCCCGGCGGTCTAAGACACATGAAATGACCTCTTTTCTCATAGGAAAAAAAATGGTTCAGTCTCTCAGCTCACAAGCCCACTGAAAAGGTGATTCCAGCAACACAAACAGAGAGATTCCTCTCTGCCTGACAGTCCACAATCACTGAACACAGAAACCACTATCAGCAACGTGTGCCAGCGCGATGTGGCTCATGATCACACCAGCAGAGGTGACTCCAGATATTTCGCAGATAACACACCGCCTCAGTCGGCGCTGGTTGCTTTGGTGCACACCCTCAGGCTAAGTGACGGGATAAAGGGGAGTATTCACACGTACCTTTTTCGGGAAACACAAACTTAAAATGTTTGCTGTGTGGTGAAGAAACGGGGGTGTTAGCATAAACTAAAGGGCGGCGTTGCCAGTGTTGTAGATGTTACTGCTTTATTATTGTACAACCTGGAAGTGAGGGGGGGGGGGGACAGAAATCTCGCATTCCAACATCAGTGCCAGTGAAGCCTGAGGAGAAAGCCTCCATGGCCGGCAGCACAGCACATCAGGTGTAGTGACCCAGCCACTGTCCAAGTAACTTGCTCCGCTCCTCATGTGAATGAGAAATCACTGGAGCGAAGCTAATCCCTTGGGACACTAATGTCACGCTTTAATGACTCTGTCCCCATAAAGTCTGTGCCCATGCGAAAAAGCACGTTATCGCCAAGCAAGCGGTGCCCGGTTACAAATGTCAAGCCTGTGAGCAGCTAATCATGGCTGCTTTTGGGTTCGGGCTTCGGAAAAGCTACCAGCTTTGAAACTAAAAAGCTGAAGCCCGGATGACAACGGTTCCACCACTGTGGCCTTGCAAAATCTCTAACGCTGTCGATATGTAGTTGCCGAGTCAATCGGCGAACCCGAGTCCAGCAAGCAGTTTTATGGAAACGCTTTTGCGGACGGGAAATAAATGGGAACAGCAACGGGAACAAGAAGTACTAACCTCTTAGCAGTCAGTGGCCCGTCGATGAGCCATCATGCAAAAAAGTACTGTTATGTATTCATGCTTCACTTTTTTTTTTTTTTTTTTTTGAGTCTTCACAATGCCTTTTCTGAAAACCCTTTAGACATAACCTTCGGGAAAAAAAAACATTTTTTAAATATTGTTTTTTTTGTTGCATTGCTATCAGAGTTGAAGTTGGACTAGATGAGGCTAAAGTTTGCGGTCCTGTTGTGTTTTCCAGCTAATAAATTATATCTGCCGTGAGACTGTTGGCAAAAAAAAAAAAAAAAAAAGGAAAATCAGGCAGAAACTCTCCCCCTCACTGAGTTCAAACCTGTATTCTTCAGTGCCAGTGGTACCTACAGTCAATCTGAATGAAGGAAAAAAAACAATATTCCGCCTTTCAAAAGAAAACATGCCAGAACTCCAAATAACTCAAGAACAGCTTTCAATCTAGTTGGGGGTCGCCTGGGATAGGTGTTCCGATTTAATTTTAGAAAAATGACAAGGGGTTGATAACAATAGCGGGTTTTTAATAAACCATCAGATCTGCAGTCTCAAACTAAGGGAGACGTCTGAAGTGACAACGATCCATCGGACGAGTGTGAAGCTCCTCCAGGTTTGTCATGTGCTCATCATGCCACATCTGATTTTGACAGCAATTTTGACAATAGCGCGCCGTTCAGCTTGGGAGCTCCGAGCAGAGCCCATTTGAAATCATCCAAGCGTGTGATTGTGCGCATCATGGATGAATCATACCATCTACTGCATCTATTGTTGACGATAAAGATGACTCGACTTCAAACAAATAACGGTCATCTCCTGTCTGCCTTTTCTTGCACGCGAGCCCCTCCCTTCCTTCCCATGGCCCTCCTGCGCCCCCGTGTGGTGGAGGACCACAACAACGTCCACACTTGAATTGCGTGTCTTTCCTTTCCTTCCTTCCTTCCTTCCTTCCTTCCTTCCTTCCTTCCTTCCTTCCTTCCTTCCTTCCTTCCTTCCACCTTTGCCGCCAGCCTGCACCCCTCAGCTCCACCTGCAGACCACAAGCCATTGTAAAACAACAGTCCTGCTACCCACCTTCACCGTGCAGGATGAAACTGCCCTCTAATCCTGCCATGTGCTTCGCCTCAATCTCGTAGCCGCATCTCGCTGCGGTCGCCATCCATCTTCACCATGCACTCGCTAATTCTGGAACGGAGGATGAAGACTTCCTTTCCCAGGGAGATACTGCAGAAGGGGTTGTAGCCGATTCAGTTGTCTGTCTCGAGACTCTGGTCTTTTCGTGTGGTTCTTGTGGTCCTGACCAGTTATTCAGTGGTCTATCAGACGGTCCTTGTGATATGTGCTGGTCTGGACCGGAAAGAGACATAGATGTGATCGCAGCCGATCCAATGGTCTATCCAGCCTGCGTACAAACCCTGGTCCTTTTATTTGGTCTATTTGTCCTCCAGCAGTTGCTGAAAAGTCTGACCCTCGGCCTCCAGGCTGGATCGAGTTCGGCAACTGCCTATTGCACCGCCCTCCTGGTGCTGAATTCTGCTGGAAAGTGCATTTATCGCAGCAGTAAAATTGGCTTTTGGTCACCCATGAACTCATTCAGATGAAAAACGCTGGCTAACACACTTCAAGTGGAGGCAATTTACCTAACAAGCTGACCTCCTCTGTAGAATTACTGAGGTGATTTTTAGACGGTGTCCTTCAAAAATAAAGTACAAAGGAAGAGGCAGTGATGTGTGTTTCCTGGAAACAGCACAAATCACTCTCATGCAGTTAATATTTGATTCTTTCGCCATTTTCACACACCGACTTCTACATATTTGGCGCTGCAGATTTGATGCCCACGACTTGGTTCTCTGCAGGAACAATAAAGCCCAGTTAATCTTCTTTGAATCAATTATTCAGCAACCTCTCCCAAAATCGTACCGTAGGAATATAATACAGTGGCACTCAACTCTTTGAGCATGAAAATGATGGGAAGGTAAGTGGGAGGGAAGTGAAGGAAGCGCTTTCTGCTTGGTTCAATGGAAGAAAAAAAAAAGAATAGATGTTTGTTGTTGATTTCATTGAGGGGTTCTTGTTTGTGCGTTGCAGTCTGGCACATTTAAGAGGCAACATAAAATGTTCCGGTTTCACTTCAGTGGGTCTCTGCAGGTCCATGCGGCGGGTTTGCTTATGAAAAACACGTTAATTTATTACCCAAGTGTTTAATGCCACCATAAACTGCTGCAGTACACAACCCTGCATGTAGAACCAACACTGCGTTCTAGTCAGCACAGGAACACCAATAAATCACAGCAGAGGGAGCAAATCCCGACTCCTCCAAGACTCAGTGATGCCTTTATACAGTACAAGTTACTACGAGAGTCAGCGTCGCGTTTACGGTGACAATAACGCAAACCGTGATAACAGCAATTGCAACGCGAGGAAATAACGACGATGCTAACGACCATTAACATTATTACAAGTGTTTTAGGCCTTAAGACGGAACTCGAATGTTACTTAGGGATATTACTTTGCATAATTTGTAAAAACATGAAGACATAACTCGTTTTCCTTTTTGCAAAATGAAGTCGGTATTTTATCATCTGATCTTCTCACTCTCACTTGCTACTTATTTCTATCATATTGTTTTTACTGACTGGAGCCTTTTATTTTGTTATACCCTCCTTCTCACACAAATTAATGACACCGACATCTTTGAATTTGGCACCGCCAATGTTCGATTTCATGACCAGGAAACCATGTTTTGCTGCGCATACAGAAAGAGGAGTGCCGGTTATTATAATCGTGTGAAGTGCTTTGCATAGCATGTTATTCGCGACAAGCGTTACATAGCTAGTCTAGTCTGATCGATTGAAGACGACTTGGCAGCACAGTCATGAGTGTTGACAGTTTTTGACAATCGGTCCCGATGGATTAAACTGAAACGAGACCGTCAAACCTGCATCAGCGCCTCTGAAGCCTGAACACAGTAGAAACATCCAATTGTTATTTTTTTTTGTCCTTTTTGCTAACTATTATGCAGTGTTTTGTCAATCTCTTGCTATGTATTGGAGTTCAAAGTTGAGCTATGATGATAAGCTCTTTCTCTGCCACCGTAGAATCCGGGAAAACACAGGTAGCGAACACTGATTAGTTATCCAAACAAACTGCAACGTGCTGCAGTGACAAAAGTTTGCACTTTATTATCATGATCAACGTCGTCACATTACAAAGTTATCAAAGGCAGGAATGGAGGCTGAGCCCGCCTCCATAAAACAACGTGCTACTTAAAGAGACAAAAAGAAACATGGGGGATGTAAATATAGTGAAATCGGAGGGGTGCTCTGATCTACAGTAAGCCTTGTCTCTTCAGATCCTCGTAGGTCTTCTTATTGACCACGTTTCCGCTCGAGTCCTCGTACTCTTCCTGAAACACACACACACACAGACACACACGCGTTATGCGACGCGGAATCACATTATGACTATGTCTAGTCAGTTGTCCTGAGTTGTCCAGTTGTCACCGACCTCCGTGTCCGGCTGCCATCGCTCTGACGCCTTCTGGGTCTTCAGCTTTGCCCACACTGGCGTCGGAAAACACAAACCGCTCGTTAGAGTCGACATCTAAACTTAAAAAAATCCAGAGGGGTGCGCGAGACTTACGAGAGACGGCATCCTCGATCTGCGTGACGTTGGCAAAGTGAGCCGTGTTGGGGATCCCGAGGCAGCGCATGCCGTGAGCATGTCTCCATTCCTAGACGCAACGACACGAGCACACGCTTGACGTCACACACCCGCAGTCTGAGTCGAGCTGATGAACGCAGCAAGTGTCAGTGTGTGGTGACGAGTAAAGCAAGCAAAAAAAAAAAACGTACAGCGAAGTGCCTCTGGAAGGCTTTGGGGCCCCTGTAGGTGTAGTTTCCACAGATTTCACAGTTGTAGTTGATGTTCAGGCCGTGAAGTTTATAGAGCCAGTAGGGAATCGGCTGCAGGGAGACGAGACAGCAAGAGATGAGACATAAAACATTTGCTACGACTGTTGCATGTGAACGTCTATTAAAGCTACATAAGGGTGCACATTTATACACCGATCAAGCAAGAGAATAGGACCACTGCACGTTTCCCACAGCTCTGCATTACTGGGCTGCATCACATCTCAGTGTAACCCGGCGCAGCTCAACAGCCTCACAAATTAAAGTCCCAGCCACAATCATTACAATATGCCAACACTGCACAAATTCAATAAAAAAAATCATCAGAAAACTCCTCCTGAAGGAGAATTTATTGTGGGGCTGCTGCATTCATTTCAATGCAGTGGTCATAATATTGTGGCTGATCTTCCGTAATTTTACTTAACATTTTAATTGTAACAGAGTATGTTTCCATGGGTGTATGAATCCGACGTCCCCCCAACAGTCTACAAGGTCAGGCTGAGGTGACCTTGGTGACGTCACTGTGGCACGGGTCACTTTCTCTGGCTTTTTCAAAGAGATAAAACTCAAGAGCACTCCGAGCTGAACTGTTATGGCAAGTCAATAAAATTTTGAGCGGAATCCTGCACGCTCGCAGAGCTCGGTGTCTACTGTCTTGTTCATTTGATCAGCTGCTCACATCATCTTTGATTGCAGCATTTGAGCATGACGACCTTGACGATGCCAATTTAGAGGCCAGCAGACGACAAGCTAATAAGGCAACCAGATTGCTTCACGTCGACTATTTAAAAGAGTTTTTCCGATTGTGTCGATGAAAACCATTTTTCACTGTTTTATTCGAATTCCAGCATTCCAACGCTCGAGAGCTAAAAGGCTGAACCGATTATTTCCAGAGTTAATGAGTCTTGGATTCTCAGATAACAAAAGCTGCACTCGGGCCTCCGGGCACAGAGGTCCTCGACCTGACTCAGATGTGACAGATGTGATGCCACAATCAATCAATCAATATAAAACATTAATCTAGCGTCAAATTTAGAGAAATCGCCTCCAGGCGTTCTTGAGATCCTGCGTTCACAGGCCTGGAATGCCAACATGAAACACGCTCAGGTGAAGAAAGATGCTTGACTTCTCGGTGGAGGGCTGCAGGGGGCGTGGCCTCACCTTGCCGTCCCAGCCCAGCGGCAGGTTCTTGGGGTTGTAGATGATCTCGTTGTCCTCGTCCTCGCTCTCGCTCTCACTCAGCTGCTCTTCCTCTTCCTCCTCCCGTTCCTCTCCGGTTCTGGCCTGCTTCCTCTGCACGTTCTCGTGGGTCAGCTGTCTCTGCTCCTGTAAGCAGTCATATCTGAGTGCACTCCGACCGCAAATGCCGGCTGACACGCCGTCCTTGCTTTTAGGACCCCAACAGAAACGCCATCATTCACGCGCGTCCGCTTACCCCGAGGATCTCGATGTATTCGTAGACTTGAGCCTCCAAGAAACCGATTTCCTTGTTACGTTCTGTGTCTCTGCAGGTGTGACGGATGGAAAATGTTTTGAGTTCCAACGTGAGCATTTTCAGACATTATCGGCACCACGTGATGCTTGTAAACCTACTTACTTTTTGGGGCCTTTGGCTTTGGGGTTCTTGGCAAACAGTGAAGGGTCCAGTGATTCCAGAGATTTGCCTTTTGTGCTGAAGAGCCTCTGAGCTCTCTCCTCCAGAGTCCTGTCCAACAAACAGATGAGTCAGCGCGCGCACTCGCGGAACTACGGTCAAGCAGCCCTTTCGCTCGGGAGGATGGTAACGACTGGAAGCATGGCGCCAATAATAACCTCAGCTATTAAAAAAAATACAGGACTGCGGCCTCTGGAAGAACAACAAGGTACCGACTGGATATCAAATATCTTTAGCTTTTGGGATGTTCGACAAAAAAAACCCAAACAAAATAAGGACAAAAACAAGCTGGCTTCAGTCTATTTGCTGTTTCAAGTTTCTGCACCATCAGCAAAGTCCATGGGAAAATGATTTTAGCTACAGTTACCGTCCCGATGTCGTGCGCCTTCACAAACAAGTCAGGTAACATCCATGTCTGCTCGTAATACATGTAGCAAAGACTTTGGATGAATTGTATAAAATAGAAAAAAAAGCCATCATTTCATCTCGTTAGATATTTGTCTAAAAACAGCCATAATTTAAGAATGATTTCTGCCCAAATACATAGTTTGCAATGTCACAATGACCTTAACCACAGAACTAAATCAATTTATCCTGGAGCCCAATGATATTTGTGCAAAATTTGAAGAAATTACTGAAATATTCATGAGAATGAGATTATTCTCATTATGTCATATCATATATTTTCAACCTTTCAGAAATTTGTGTGGAAGTTTGTCCTAATCAGCGGTGGGGGGTTATGGAAAAAAAAATAATTTTCCTGTGCTCCCGTGACCTTGACCTTCAGACCCCCCAAGATCTAATCAGTTCATCGTTGAGTTTAAGTCGACAATTGAGCCAAATTTGAGGATTTCCCCTCCCGGCATTTCTAAGATATCATCTTCAAATGAGTGACGACCTGAAAACAGCATTCTAAAATGAGCATAACGTCTGAGTGAACCAGAGGACGGTGCGATGATGAGCAGCAATGGTTTCTATTGGCTGCAATGACGCTGCTGTTCCACAATGTAGCCAAATTGGCTAATGGCAAGTTCACACACCGCTGTCCTGCAGGTGGGAGTCTCACGCTGGTTGAGTCAGGTGCAGCTGTTTGTTAGATTTAACAAAAATCTCACCCTCCACACTTGAGTCCCAACGCCATGAGAGCAGACTTCAATCTGTCCAGACCCAAAGACGCCAACTCCTGAGGGACACAACCAGGAAAAGCCATCAGTGGAATCGTGGATGGCTGATATTAGTATGGCACTTCTTTTCTTTCCTAAATTTCTAATTTTAATCTTAAATTTACCTCCCAAGATGAAAAAGCAGAGAGGTCCAGATGAGCTCCAGCATGTGTCATGGCACTACTTGTCTCTTTCTACGATCAAACAAAGTCAATCATTAAAAACAAAAAAAATTAAAGACAGCACCCCACCTCCAAATACCCCACAAAAAAAACAAGGAAAAACCAAACCATCATCTCATGATGATCAGAACTTACAGGCCAGCCTGGAAAGGTGCCGATCTCCCACTTTTTCTCAAAGTCCACCAGCACTGCGCCGTACAGTTCACTGTGATCAAGCAGAGGTTTGACCCTGTCTGTGTACTCCTGCAGGTACTCCAGCAGCATCTCCAGGTACCTGCATGAACCCACCACATCTGGATGAAACAGCACAGTCCACCTGCATACGATCGAGGTCGGTGCAAAAAGCCGGCGCTGGCGTGATGAACCTACCGTTTGTATTCAGCATTCTTCCTGTCTTTGGGGATGTCGAAGAGCTGGTCGAACGAATTCAGGTAAGTGATGTACTCCAGCCTCTGTAGGACGAGAGTAGTGGTCATGAGCAGTGGTTAGTCAGTCCGAGGTCACTTCAAAAAGGTGAAGGACGAATAATGCAGACTATAAAAGGATCAGAACCTCGACGCCCTTCAGGTTGATGTACTTCAGGTAGCAGTCGTGGAGGTCAAGGTAGCGGCCGTACCCCTCCTCGTCTGTGAACTCCACCAGGTCTGCGGAAAACGCATACATCGCACTCAGTTGTGCATCAAAACCTCAAAAACACACAAACCAGAGTGCTGAGCTGCGATGCAAAATCCCAGAGGATAAAATCATTACGAATGTCGTCTCCTTGGATCAAGACCTACTCTGAGCCTCCTCGCTGGGGTTCTCTCGAGCCCTCATCAGCTCCTCGAACTCTGCAGACATGGGAATGGAAATCTGCAAGAGATACGTGACATTACTGCGGGACACTCCACCACGCAGCCTTTACCCGCTCGACGTGAGCATGCCAGCGCTGAACGACAGGCTACCTCATTGGGGTGCTTCCTGTGAAACTCCTTTATCTGCTTCAGTCTGTTGTAGAACTCAGCAAACTCGTTTGGTCCCGATATGGCAGCAAGCTCATCCCTCCTCATTCTGTCCAGAAAAGATTAGGTGAGGTTCAGGTTAACAGATGACTGTGTGTTTGGTTATAGAAAATACAAAGTATGGTGAATTAACAAAGATGAAGCGCTCGAGCAGGTTTGAAGAACTTACGCATCTTTGTCTTCGTAGGAGTCTCTGAGGCTTGCACTCACCTCCATGTACCTCTATAAAGAAGATTATTGCAATACATTTGCTGTTATTAAATGGCATATAAACTGGCAACATAACTAAGAGATAATGCCGAACCGTATCACTCTTGTTTTACACAAAACTTTTCTCCTCCCGTTTTGTAATCAGTAAACTTCTGATCTGAGCGATTCTAAATTTTTTACAAGTGAACGGTCAAAGCGGTGATTCTGAACACTAAACTTGAAAAAGAAAATAGGCACAATATGCAATAAACTAGGAAGTGGGAGTGGGAATTTTTTCTTCTTCCAAGGGCCACACTGACCCAAATGCCAATGCAAGTTTTCTCTTCTTTGCTGCATTTAGCATTTGTCTCTATGCTGTAAATGTGCAGCTCTGGAGAAGAATGTGACATTCGGGCTAATTAATTATATTTACGCGTCTTTAAAACCGCCAAAATCAAGTGAGCGTCAACTCGAGCCGATCGAAAGGTAGACAGCGCCCTCTGTTGGACAACACTGGAATCGCACCACAGACTCGCTGTACAAAATCAACACAATGCTCGTGTTTTGTTTTCCATTGCAGTGGTCGTGAGGTAGACAGACACGTATATTGCTAAGAGTCCAGTAGATTTTGTTCTACTTTTTTGTTCAATGCAAGACTTTTAAACGCACATTTGTGTTGAATGAACCAACGTAAATCGTAAATTCCAAGCATTGTGTATGTGTATGCCTTTTCTAAATAGCCGAACACACTTAGAATGACAATAAAGCACCTTGAACCTCGAACACTTGAATGTCAAGATTCTGAAATCTATTGTGGCGTCACTGCTGAGGCCCATTGGCGAATGATTGTAACTACCGGTTCACATTTAGCCTTGGAAGTTAACGAACGAAACGCGGGAGCAAGTTTTACTCTCCGAGCGACTTCAGCGCGTCGACGTTTGCGCTGTGTCGTAGGTGAGTACTTACATCCAGCATGGCTCGGGTACGATGGTCAGAGTTAATCTGGTCCCGCAACTGTCAAGAAGATAATTTTGAGAGCAAAGTTGAGCTGAAATGTTCCCAAGTTCCGCGTTTTAATTTCGTATGCATGATATGCTATCCTTAGCAACCGTGCTAACGGAGCGGCTTAGCCTACCGTAGACTTCCTGTGTAGCATTTCTTTGGTCTTGGCATCCATTAGCCTCTCCTTCTCTTCGTGGTAGCGACGCTGTTGCTCTAAAATCGTCTCCATCGTTAATAGAAGTCTCGATTGTTTGCTAACTTCGAGATCAGGCTCGTAACTCGCTCACATTAACGTCAAAGGAAGCGACAGCCCCGCAAGCCTCAGCCGAGCTACGATTGTTTTCAAAGCGCATGCACGTTAGTGTCCGCCGCTTGAGTCGTCGTAGAGAAACATCGAACTCTGCAACATGGTTCCGCTGTGGTCACCGTGAACACAGAGGGCGGACAAATTAAGCTAACACGCGTTTTATGTAAATGAACCCATTTATGAAACATTTGTGACGGATAATTAGAAAGCGATACGAGTTAGAGGCCATTGTGACGTCATTGGTGCCTAACGAGTGTTTCACCGTTCATTTCACTGGATTAACTCTGCTGTTTTAGGGTTAATTAAATAAAAGAGTTGGAGTCATCTGGCTATTAATCTCCGAGTCATCGATAACACCTCCGCGATGAGGGTCCGTGCACCTGCGTGCGAAGGTCTGACTCAGTCGATACATCTAACGATCCCATCTCATCGTTGTATAGACCCACGCTCACACACACATACACACACGCGCACGCACACACACACGAGAAGCGGTGTTCCTCTTTGTACTTCCTTTGTATTCCACACACCATCATCAAAGCCTGCCGTAGCGCTTCAGAGAGCACACGCTTTGTGCGCGTTCGCGTCGGAGCGCGCACGCAGGCGGCCGGGCTCCATCAAGCTCGTGCGAACGAGGCAGAGACCGGAAGTGAGGAATCCCTGCCTAAAAATAAACGAGGGGGTGTCAGCGTCGGAGGCCTGTACGCGCCCGGAGTGACGAGATTTAAAATCGTGAAGTGAGAAACAGTTTTCGCCCCAACGTGAGTGAATTTGGGAATGTCACAGAGGAAAGGCAACTCTAGACACATGTCCAGAACTAATCCAACCACAACCAAGTTGCCCAATACCTCAATATTTGACTCAAAAAAACAACTATCTCCACTCTATAACATTAAGTTTCGATCGCTAATAATTTTATACAGTTAACTGACTGCCAACAAACACTACCGACATCATAAGTTCACATTCACGCTCAACTATAATTCATAAAAAACTGATAAAATAAATGATTCATCTCAAGCTCATTCCATGAGTTTTTGTATATATTTTGCCGTCTAACTACGTCCATACACATTAACCTGGCTAACCAGAAAAGATTCAGTTGTTAAAATGTTCAGCTTTTGAAAGCACCTTTTTTTTCTTTAACTAAAACTTTTATTTCCATTGGAACTTTATACATTCATATTTTTTCTAAAGGGGCTTTTATTACTTTGAACAGAATCTTGATTTTCCAAAATGGCCTCTTTTTTTGTTGTTGTTTGATAGCGCTACCACCATTGCAACCATCCTTTGGTAAACTTTAAGATATCATACACTCATTATGTCATAGAGTATTTAGTCTGCATGCTGTCATACACTACCGCATCTGCTGCAACTGTTTGGCATTTCCCCCTCACATTGTATCATATATTCATAACGCCGAAGAAAACTAAATTGATTGCTGTCATTCGTCACTCATTCCTAACCTCTTTGCATTCAGCGTCTACTCTCATTTTATTTGCAGGTACCACGGCTCAACTCCAGCATTCCCACGCGCTTTAGAGGACCACGAGCGAAAACGTCGGCCTTTTATTGTGGCGGCTGCAACCGGAAGCGGCGCTGGGCGATTTGCCGCGGGCTTCACGGCGGCGCTTGGGCACATTCTCGTGCAGTCAGTGAGAGAAGCGGACGGTAAACAGCGGGCTGCCGGAGTGCGGATTACGGGACCTACTGTGGATATTATCACGCATCTCTGCGGCGCTCCCAGGAAGGTGAGACGCTCCGCCACTTCCGCGGCCCCGCGAACGGACGGAGGGGTTTGCTATATTGTGATTCATGTGTGAGCGAGGGTGGCGGTGGTGAGGTGGAGGGTGGCGGCGAGGGGGTGGGGGGGGGTTTGGGTGGTAGGGGCGCGGGAGGGGAGTGTGGGTGGTGGTGGTGGGGGTGTCCGTTATGTCTTTGTGCTGCCGGAGCAGGTCAGCTCCGGTGCTGGACGCGCTCCGTGCGGGTGGAAGCGCGCCGTTCGGCTCCGTTTTGCTCTGCCTCGGCGAGGAGGCGTCACTCGGGGAGCTGCTAACTCCTCACGTACGGCTGGTGAACCGGGGGGGACCGACCGGGGCGGCGAGTGCCCGGGGGCTGCCGCTGTTGACGAGAAAACGCCAGCCCGAAGTCCATCCACAATAACAAGCGATTTAACACCCCCCTCCACCCCCCCGGCCCGATGTTTGGACCTGTAAATACAGCCCACACGGAAGCCGCCAGCCCCGCAGACGAGTCGCTAGCAGCCTCCGCCGAAGTCGGCTCACGTCTATTGAATCAGATTTAAATGTCTGCTTGTAGCTCGCCCGGTGGTCCGACGCGCCGCCGCCGCCGCCGCCGCCGACTTCTCTCGACTGAACCGAATCGAAAAAAAAAAAAAAGTTTCGCCTTCGGATCTCGCTTTCGGAAGCCGTTGGCCTCGATCTGCGCATTCCCGAAGACGCGCAAAGTGTCACAGCGGCCGAAAGTGAAGTCAGCGCGCAGCTAGCTGCTAAGCGTCCCCCGCGGGTCCCCGCGCTAACGTCCAAGTCCCGAAGCCCAGTTCCCGTGGAAAGTGCTGAGTGTGACCCACCGCGCCTTTTACCTAAACCGTTTGTCTTCAGCTGATGGCTGGAAGCAAGCTTTGTTTGGTTTTTGGTTTTTTATTTTGGTGTCATCTTTTTTTGAGAGTTGGCTTCCATCCACCAGCACACCTCCACGCTCCGGATCGACCCCCGGATGCCTCCCACGTCACTGCATCACACACACACACACACACACACACACACACACACACACACACACACACACACACACACTCCACCAGCCCTCGTGTTTACTGTCCCTCAATTCTGTCCGACATGGTGTTGGCTGCAGCCGCCACTCACACTCATCCACTTGGGAATTATTCACCCTCCGCACACACATTTTCAGCCACATTCACACCCTTGTACCTCTGTCCTGGCGAGGACACGTTGCATCCCCAGGCCACTTACCCCGACCCTCTCAGGCAAGTACCCAAGCCTAACTTTAAACCCAATCTAAAGCTAATTTTAATCTAAAGCTCAAACTGTCCTTTAAAGATGGTCCTTGGTATGTAGCAAGTACAAGAACACGCACGCACACACACACACACCGAGTGACTGGGGAATTGGATTGAGTGAACATGACCTTGTAGCTGCCTTTTACTATTGAGACTGCAGCCTTGTGTGCAGCAGACCTTCGCTGAATCCGAGGGTGAGTTTTCGAGAAGATCTGATCTGTCGCTCAGGTTTTTGCCTCCTACGAGCAAAAGAACGGGCTTCACCTCTGCAGGAGGAATAACCTCAGGGGGGGCTGCAAGTGACAGATGTGTTCATTAGCATTATTATTACTTACCCCCCTTGTTTTCTTGATTAACGGATCATTTGCTCGGTCTGTAAAATGTCATCATATTGAGACCAACGCTGATCCGAACGTCTTATTTTGTCAACTTCCAAGCAGCTCGTCTTTCCCTTTTTTTTGGTGCCACGCGCCTCTTGTCTGCTGCGCTGCAATTCATTTATGAGCGTTTCTGTAGTTCCAACAAACCCGTCTCCGGAGTCACAGCTCCTCAAGCTTTCATCAGTATCTGCAGACGCGCAGTGACAGAAGGACGTGACTGCGTTGTCCCCGTGCTGCTGTTCTCTGTCTTTGCATGAATAATAATGTGCGGCTTTGATTAATTTAACTGCCCGCTTCTTTTTGAGGTTGCAGCGTGCAGTGTTGCTGAACTGGACTGCATTATACTGAAGTGTATATGATAATAGTTTGGCCGTCTCTAGAGGGAAAATGTTAGAAAAAGTAAGCACAACATCAACATTGAACATTGAACATTATGACCTTCAGACAGCAAAAATAAATAAATAAATAAATAAATAAGCCCCATTAAAGTAGAAATCACGACAAAGTACATTTCTCAGGTCTACCTAATACATTGGCCGGTGAGTTGCAGCCATATTTGAAATCATATTTCCAAGATCCCCTCCCATCAAGTGTGGCAGTATACAAATACACTCTAAAGAGTGTGTGACCATGGCTTTTGCTGAAAAAAAAAAAAAGAATTATCACATTGAAACCTTTAAAATGGTTTCCACTTCTTGTTCATTAAAAATTTCAAAATATGTGCATATGCAAATTGTTGTAATTTCACAGATTTCTGGTTACGAGAGGTCTCCTGTCTCGCTCTGAAGTTTATTCTTCATGTTTCCACATCGCACCTGTATAAACAGATTATTGCACAAAGATTGGCTCCCCAGCTACTTGTGATGTCAGAAATCTTCCTCGTAGCCTCTTAAAATTAGACTTTTATTAGACTCTGATCAATGAATGTGAAAGCAGCCTTCTGGGGCCTGCAGATACTTTTACATCCTACACAGCCACGTCCAAACATACAACTACAGGAGGAAAGAGAATGACAGTTTTGACCGGAAGGTGACTTCAAGTGTCACCCCCTCTTTCCTGCATTTGGACAAATGACAAATGTTATTCTGATCAATTAAAATAGAAAAAGGGGAAAACAGTCAATTAGAAACTCAGAAAATGGCACACAGGTATTTATGCAGACCGATCAAACGTAATAGGTGATACTCGGAAGAGAAAAACAAAGCGAAGCGAAATGCAGATTTGAGTTTAGTCGATGAAGGAAAAGCCGCGCCGTCCTCCTTTACTGCAGCAGACTTGACTGTTACATGTGACTTCACTGCAGTTCAGAAATAGATCCTTCCAGATGACTGTGATGCGTGTATTCGATATGTGCTTTGACACTGCGTGCGTGTGTGTGTGTGTGTGCGCGCGCCCCACTGTTCCGCAGAGTCAGCATGTCTAGTGAGGTGCAGCCGAGGCCGGACGACAGCCCCAACACCAGCGGTGGCAGCTCAGACGCCGAGCAGAGGGAGGCAGCTCCTCCGGAGCAACCGGGCCCGGAGCAGCGGGACCAGACCCAGCCAAAGAAGAAGGAGGCCAAAATCTCCAGCAAGACCGCTGCCAAGCTCTCCACCAGCGCCAAGAGGTCCATATGCACTCAGCCTACTCTGCTTTTGATTCCTCCGCCGGTTCTGTGCTCACTTTAGCGGCCCTCACTGAATTAGCAAGCCCAACTTGTCGGTCTCTCGAGTCCAGCCGGCAGGCGTTAAGACCGCCCTCGTGCAAGCAAACGTGTCACGGTGCGTTTAAACAAGTCAGTCACATGACGCAGTTTTCACCGGGGGAAGCTCGGATGGCGGGCAGTGGAAGTCGAGTCTCGCTTAAATGCAGCGCTCCGTCTTCGTTTACTCTGGGCCAGGAACGGCTTTTACTGACGCTCCCGCCTCTGCAGAACACTACCGCGTGTTACCTTGATTACAAGCGCCAGGCCTGATTCATGTCGAGCTCACGGTTGCACAGACTCGCTCTATTCACGGCACACGTCGGTGTGGAGCAGCGCGGGGCGAGGGAGTAGCAGGTTAAACACGTCAAGAGTTTTTGATCTGTGCAGCGGAACATTTCAGCTCTCTTACATCACCATCATTTGTAGACGACGGCAGTTAATGGGGCTCACTTTCTACTCATCAAATCACACAGCTCCCGCTAATGTGATTCTTGGGGGGGGGGAGAAACAAGCAGCGTGAGGATGACACACGGCGGTGTTGTGCTTGTCACTGTTTAATTGGAGTGTAATGGTACGTGGACGTCACGGTTCTGTGCAGTTCGGTATAACTGGGGGGGAAAGTAAAAAAAAAAAAAAAAAAAAAAAGCCCCAAAAGCATAATTTTAGTTTTTGATATGGGTGATTGGTACAGCCTGTAGTGTGTTAAATTAAACAGTAGACGGTGAACACGAAATGCACCCTCACATAAGTGGCGTTTTTTTTTTTTTTAAAAGGCGATGGGTCCCGACCGGCTACAAACCTGAAAAACATCTCTCATGTGACACAAAAAAATAAAACGTGTCCGTTGGTGTGAGTTCGATATGTTCCACGCACGGCGGGCCGTACTTAAACATTCAGCGCTTAACGCGCTCTCCCAGTCGCCGCTCGTGTGTGTCGGAGAACGTCGGAACCGACCCCGGGATTATTTGTGCGCAAGATGGGGCATCGTAACGTAACGCGGCTCCTCTCGTACTGCACGTGGGTCCAGTGACAAAAACCTCGGGAACCTCTTTGCTCCTGTCTGCTTTCACATGTAGAAGCTTTTTCAGAACGAGGGATAAGTTGTTGAACTTCTTTTCTTCTTGCCGAGCTCCAATGATTAGCACACCTTGGTTGTGCCGTCTAATATGCACGTTGAACGTGTTTTTTGCGGTATTGTTGAATGATAGGTTGACCGTCGCTGCTGTAGTCCCACGGGGAACCCGAGGTTTTCCCACGCAGCTGATTTAAAAGAAGCAGGCAGGTCCTGTAGCAGCCACTCTTCTGCTGCTGGTGTCTTGTTTGATTTTGCTCTTCTTTTTCTTCTTCTTCTTCTTCTTCTTCTTCTGTTGTTTAATGGTGGCTGGCAAACCGCTTCCACACCCATTGCCACCACTTGGTTGGAAAGTGGGTGCTGCCAAATGTGCCTCACTTTTCCCATTCGAATGCATTTGCCACAGGACTGCCTGCACCGGGTGCTCGTCCCGTCACGTCCCCACTGTTTAATACCATTTTAGGGACAAATGTGGTTCATGAGTAAAAACAGCACTGAGAAGAATTAATTTCACCACCTCAGTGAGGACTGATCGTTTTTTGGAATCGCACCCCGAAAACAAGCGCACCATGCAGGTTTAACGCCAGGATCACAGGAGGTGGAAGTGCAGTGAGGTGTTGATTAATTTTGGCGCCCACTTCGAGGCCGTCCCGTAATCTGCAGTCGCAGCGTCTGTTCCATTTTCCTGAGAGCTGCTGAAAACACACTAAACGATATAAATGAACTATTATGTTATGATGTAAGCGATCTTATTCTGATGTTAATGAAATATGCATCATGTGCTTCCTGGCCTCCTTGTGTTTGAACAAAGAGGAGCAAACACAAACACACGCGCGCACGCACACACACACACTACCTCATGTGTATGCAACTGTGAGACAGTCGGCTGGTAGTTATTGGATTCGCATAATTTTAATGGGGTAGGAAATAATAAATGCAGGCTTTAAGTGTTGTATGATGTTTGTTTTTTTTGTCACTACATTTTTTTTCATCGATTATACTATTACCTGCAATAAATCAGTTAATGATTCTTACACCATGGTCTGGGTGAATACTCCCCTCTGATTGGCTGGCAATTGTGCATTAAAATCTTCTAACACACACAAGTTCAATCACTGTAAAATCATCCGCGACCCACCCGTGACTAATGAGCTCAGCCGTTGGAGCTTTGTAATCAACCGAACCGAGTTAGTTTCACCGCGCGTTGTTTAGAGCCATGTGAGATGTTGGCACGGCCTGTGTGTCAAACGGTAGACGGTGAGCAAGGCCCGCGCGCTCTCGAGGCATGTTTGAAAGAGCCCGCGTGTCACAATCGGTTTCAGAACTGAAAAGCACCTGTAATGTAATGAAAGTGCAAAATGGATGGATTAATAGAAAATGAACCTGTTTCAGTAGTGTGGGCTCAGTTTGTTCCACTTAACAGAAGGACACATTTAAAGATTCGACGCTTGTCCACAGCTGTTAATGGCAGCGGCCGCAGATGGCTTCTGTGTGCACAGAATGTGACATTGCAACGCGGCTCCAGCACTTTTAATAAATACTTGAAGCAGGGTCCTCCACTACTGCATGTCCTCTACTACTGCATACGGGTCATCTCTCATCGCATATGCATCCTTTACTACTGCGTATGGGCACATAGATGCTGAAACGTACAGTATGTGGCATCTCGTATGTGGGATAAATTGTAGGACTCCTTTTCTTTTGCCGAGCTCCAGTCATTTGCACATCTGGGCGATGCCATCTCATATGCATAAACATGTTTGACGCGTTTCTACGGACACGCAGCACAACTGTCAAACGTCTTGGATCCACCACTCGCACTCCGTTGCTGTTCTAGTCCGCAGGGATCTGAAACATTCCCACAAAGCTGATTTAAAAGCAGCAGGTGGCTCTCCCTGCTCCTGTGTGTTCTCTGAACTCACCATAGTTCCCCTTCTTCTTCTTGTATTGTGTGCGATTTGTTTCTTCTACTGCATTTGTTGTTTAGCGGCAGTCCACAAATGGCTTTTAGGCCCGTCAACAGCCACTTGCATTGACACGCGGGTACTGCCATGTGTGACTGACTTAAGGGGTATTCATAGTATGACTGCATGAACCGTGACGGTTTGTATGTACCACCTCACCCCAGGCTGCAACATCCTGGGATTTCATGGCAACTACCTTCCTGAAAGCCTCCACATTTTCTAAAAACATTCTACACCAGACATTTCCTGCACAAAAAAAAAAAAAAAAAACCTCTCTGGCTTAAATACTTCTGACTTGGGCAGAAGTGACTTCCTATCACCAGAAATGGCTACAAAAAAAACAAAAAACGGTTATCCCTTCATTGGAAGGCTGACAGTTACAATGTTTGCTTGACAGTGATGGCTCTTGTAATAAATCATCAGCCAAAGCTCGCGGTTTCCATCATCCAGAACTCGGCGATGATACTGACGTATTTGCAGATCCTTGCAGAATGTAATAGTTGAGAGATGCTGTGTCTCATGGGGAGATCAATGAGCTGTGGAACATGAGAGGAAGAAGCCAGTGAGTTTGGTTGAGGAGGATTCCCTCGGCCTCGCACCCCCCCGCCCCCAACCCCCCCCACCCTAACACATCCCAGCTGCAGCCGTCGAAATGTGCCACCTCAGGAAATAGTGCAGATAATATTACACAGCACACATTGGAGCTGAGAGTGACTCCTTAGCCATGTAGATTGTATCACAGGCTCATTTGCAAATACACTGTATGTCTCTTTTTCCTGCTTCCCCTGACTGGTTCATGTGCGGCGTGTGAAGTTTCACTTTTGGATTATTTTACTTGGTTTTACTTACCATTTACTTGCCGCTCGGCTCCAAACTGCCTCAATGTTCAAGCGTTGTTATTGAGTTCTTTTTGCGCTGCTTCAGTTCCGTGTTGAATCATCTCCTGCGCAGATCATGAAATGTTTTTTTTCCCAGGGTGTTTTACTGTTGCTCCACACTCGGCAAAATTAGAGGAACACTTTGGTATTTTCCAGCCTTGGCCCTGATTTCTCATGTGTTTTGGATGAATCGTTTCATCAGGATTAAAAGTACGTCAGTGTGTTCAATATCGAGTTGGAGCGCTATTACGGTCAACTACGAGGGGCTCCCTCCACTGTTTAGATAAGCCGACATCCACAAAGGAGTGTTTGTCTCGCCTCTGACAGGATCCGTCATCATAATGGTCTGATACCATTACGAGAATGACTCCTGTCTCTGTTTTACTATCTTGCATTATCTGCAGTAATGCAGACTTTACACGGTTGGCTTATGTCACGGAGAGATTGTCATTCCATCTGACAACATTCATTATAACTGTGTGTACTGTAACAATAGCTAATGGCATTCGGCTATGTCGAGTTTGTCAACAGCTTTCTCTGCTGCTTAACAGCATTTTTCATTTTTTGGCAGAAGATTTTTCTCCCGATGGTCAACAAGTTACTTTGTACCAATAGGAGTGCTATGAAATCATTGCCCAGTGTGAGGCATCCTTTGTTTTTTGTTTTTTTTTTGCTCAATCTGAAATGTAAAAACCTAAAACATGGAGCACAGAAAGTATAGGTCTTTCCTCAAGCGGACAGTTGCCCCGCCATGGTTATAAGTTATATTATTCTCCCTCAATAATGCACAGACTCAAGTGACCTTGGTTCTTTTTTGATAATTTTTCCAGAGACAGATGAGTAAATAGACACCAGGTTTAAAGATGCAAAAGTTCTCCTTTTAAATAAACTCAATTCAAAGGACCCTCAGTGAGCGTGGAAGTGTTCTGTTGATGCAGTCGGACCATTTTAGACACCTGGTTTGTAATAAAGCCAACATTGTGAATGTCGGAGAAGTGATCTTCCCTGCACTAGAGGGACTAACGGCAGCATTTTAGCCGAGTGATTGATGATAAAATCACAGTAAAAAAAAAAACACCTGGCTGTCGTGTGTTTGTGGGTAAATTGCTGGCACAGTTATGTCATGAACGCTTAGGGAGGCAATCGCCTCGTCCATGTTCTATTCATTAAACCTTGTTTATGGACCCAGTGAAGACATGCTCCCAGCATCTTCTGAGGGAGTGAGGCAGGACCACGATCGGCAACAAAACCGATCTGCTCAGATAAAATCAGGTGTGATTCCTTTATCTGACACGGCCTTTTGACATTTCTATCAACTTCTGCACGGTTAAGAATGGCACATGTGTTGATCTGGCGTGACAGGACTTATTCCTCCGTTCAATCACAGCGCTCAGGAGCTCATTAGAAAATCAATGAGGTATTCAGTGTGTACACTTGCAGATTGATTTTTTTTTACCGGCAGGATTTATATAACTGTCTGGTGAGTGCATATGTGTTTCAGAGTGTGATTATAACACAGTTCTTGGTCTTGTTTCAGGATCCAGAAAGAACTTGCTGAGATCACCTTGGACCCGCCGCCAAACTGCAGGTAGGAACCTGGCGATTGTGTGCTTTAAAACAACCCCAGGCGCAGCGCGCGAGTGTGCATGAATATGTGCAGTGTGAGCGATGTGAATGGATTTTGTCAGCTCAGTGAGTCACATGAATGGCATCGGTAGATTATTGTGTTTGCAGCTTTGTGCTCTGACTCGTGAATGGGACTTGTTCGCAGATGTATCGGTCCCGCGGGTCAAAAACTAGATATTAGTAAGATGGTCGCGGTTGTCGGCGTTTCTCTGTCGGATCGCTGCTGCTGCTGCTGCTGCTGCTGCTGCTGCTGCAGTGATCCCACAGCGCTGTGTTTGCTTGCCCTCCCCAAGGGTGTCAAAGGTGCTCGGCTGTGACTCAACTGGTTTGCACGGAATACTTCTCTCCAGAGCCAGTGAAAGGCAGAAGTGATCTGCAACAGCACTTTCGGTACGAGAGGTTTCATTGAGAAAACATTTCTTATTCTCCTCAAACTGCGCAGTTAGTGGGCAGGGAAGTGGGTGTGGGGGGGGCTATGATTTTGCCGCTTGGCTCTACACAGCAGAAGGGGCTGATGTTCGGGGTTTTTGGTCAGGAAACGTTGGCCACAGTTGGGTTTACTTCGCTATTTTCACCTGACCTAAATGCAGCATCCTGTGGAATCCGAATCTTGCCTTATCTGTTTTTAATTTTTTCTGAATTCCGTTTTATGATTGAAGAAGACTCACATTCAGGAGGAATAAAAGAGTGAACTTCTATACAGTGGACTCAAAGCGCTTGGAGAGCGCAAACGCCTGCAGAGGCGGCGCATGTCCCCCTCATGTCCTGCGATCACAAAATCGGCTTCGCCGCATACAGTGGCCGACAGCGCTGGTGCTTAGTCTCACTTTGGTGTTGTGTTCAGACGGCGAACATGGCCAAAATACAGTTCTGTGCTAGATGTAACAATTTGTAAATGGTTAAATTACAACAGAGACAGTAGAGCCCTTAGCAGATTCCAACTGCTCTCATTAATGCTTTTGGAATGAATGTAAAATATTCCACATCATTGATAACGGCAGCTAATTTACGCCAAACTCTTTAAGAAAATTCCTGTACACACATCTTGATGCCCAGCTTTCCCGAATTGTAATCAGGCTAAGCTCTACCCATACATTTTTTTTTTCTTAATCCAAATCTCTTCAGAACTTTTTGAATAATAAAAGTTTTTAGCACAACATCAATCCGGCATCGTGATGTCACGTAAACGTCAGCCCTGTGGCGGAGAAAAGTGGAGGAAAAAAAAGCACAGGTTTTGGATCGGGCCTGGTGTTGGTCACGAATATTTGCTCTCTAAATGGCACTCAGCCTAAAATGTAGACTTGAGACACGAGCTAAATCTGAGGTTGGTTAGAGTCGTTAGGCTTTAGTGGGGTCATTCCATTTTATGAACAACAGCTCCAGCTGAGTGCAACCGAGCAGGATGTGAATCACGGCGAGAAGGTGGCTCTCTGATTTTAAAGCTGCAGCCATTGTTGGCAACGCAAGATAAACTCTAACGTCATGCTGGTGATTTTCTCATTTTTTTAAATTTTTTTTTTTGTTAGTTCACCTGTGGCTGCTTCACCCTGTTAACTTGCGTAAAGGAGGTAAAGCTCTTGTCTGGATCTGCAAGGAAGGTTAAGCATCATAAGTGTCAGAATTGAACACCTCGTCCACCACATTGCTGGCACTGTAAATGCATAATGTGGTTTTATTGTGAGCAGAATGATAGATAATAACCTCTTATCCTTCAGAGATGATCCTCTTGTACCCTTTCCCACCACCACCATCTCCCCTCCACACACACACACACACACACAGACACACGCACACACAGATTTCCAATCTCTAAGACACGGCTAAAGCAAGCTATTATGCTCCCTGACAAACAGCTGAACAGCAGACGTGGAAGAAGAAATTTCACGGCCAGACATTTGTATAGAATAAGACATTTCTGCGTAAAGGGAGGCTTCCTTCAAGAGTGTCCATGCTGAAAGAGGCTCTCGTGACAAATGGATTCGGCTCCGCTGCAGTCATAAGTGAAAAATTAGGCTCAGACCGCCAGAGCGTATTTCAACGGCAGCAGAGATACGAGCCGCCGGAGATGAAGCGCAGCTTGAAATGTAGATTCCTGTATTCATACGCCCCGTAGGGTATTTGCCTCGCACTAACGGCTCCCGGTTCCCCCACAAGGCTGTCACATCCCCGGCGTTTGATTTAGCCTCACTGTTCACCACAGCAATGCAGATTCAAGACTGCTCTATTGTGCAATGAGCAAAGCACAATCGCACACTGGGATCAGTTCTCTTTAACCAGGGGTTCTCACAATGGGGTTTCGAAGACCCTCCAGGGGTCCTTAAGGATCTTGCTGTGGTCCTCAGCAAAAAGAGGTACAGTTTTAGCTTCACTTTTTTTTTTCAACACAAGAAATGAGATGCAGCATCACTGATCTGACCTTTAAATTATAATTGTCACAAATATAGCTTTATTTTCTTTTTGTTCTGACTTTTTTTTTGATAACTTCCCAGTCGCTTGCTGTCTATCAGTTTTCACAAGTTTTCAAGTAGTTTGTTGCGAATGTCCTCATGGTCTTTTTTCCATTGTTTTGGCTGAGAAAATTTACTAAATGAATTACTTAACTAGGAGGAAAAAGAAAACCTTTACCCATGAGTTTGAAAAGGCTTGTAAAAAGAATTAGAAAAAAAAAAAATCTAATTTCTGATTCATTTCAGTCCCTCCAATTCAGTTTTTCCTTCAGAACAACTGGAAGAGACTATTATTGTTCTTACCATTATTATATTAAGAAAGAGATCATTCCATGACCAGAGACACTATATTTTCAGATTGTGCGTCCATCGTCTTGGCAAAAATGCCAGTGCGAGGATTAATTTACTAGATTTTTGTGGTCAAACTCATTGTAACTTAAAAAAAAGAATGTTTTTGGCTTTAAATATTAGTATCACAGTGCACATTGCATTTTGTGTCCAAAAGGTCAAGGGTCCACTTCACTCTGACTTGTATCATTCTCATTAGTGAGGCTTCTCAGCAGCACTTGCGGGGAGTTTACTCATTTGTTACAAGCGTTCGCTTGGACTCAAGGATGGATTTGATTCAGCAAGCTCAAAGGTAAAGGTCAGCCTCTCTTTATGCTTGACCCATTCATGTCTTCGCTGCATACACAGATGACTGGGGTCTCGGTTTACTCGCAAGTGAACCCTGGTGCAGTTTGCTTCCAGTGTAGAGGCAAAGGGGCTAACGAGCGGACCAAAGAGCAGGAAGTGACGTAGAGCGCAGTGCATTTTAAAACTGTTAAATCCTTGCGATGTCACAGCGGCACATCGCAGTCTCGCGCTCTCATGCGACTGGATTACTGAAGTTAAAGTGAAAATTGATTTTCAATCCTGAAAACGCAAAACCGAACTGATTAAGATCACTGGTTTATCGTCCAGCTCTGGCTACCACAACATGAAATAGTGCTGTTCTTTACCCGCACACCACACACGGATCCACGTCTCCTGCCTTTGTTCGCCCGCTAATCAATCTGACAAAGTTTAAAAAGGGTGTGTAGACCAGAAAGACATCAGATGTGAGCGCTCATGAGCGGACGCGCTGCTGCTGCTGCAGCTCATTACCCTGCAGGCCTCAGCAGCTCAACATCACAGCTGCTCTCACAAACATCCTCTGCTCTTTGTACCTTGTCTCGGGTATCATCTATCGTTATTGAAGGTTGAACAGGTTCTTTGGACAAATATGAGGACATGTTTTTCATCCTTCTCGCTAATCATCTTTGTCACCATGCCGCAGAGTAATTAACCAAAATATGATAGGCCTCCGTGAAGGAGATGTTAATAGCCATCAAGTCGACGCGTTGCAATAGCCCAGTGCTAGCTTGGACTTTCTGCCAAGTGTGTGTGCGTGTGTGTGTGTGTTTTCCCCATAATTACCATATCCTTTCATGATCATCCTGGCAGCATTTGGATAAGAATCCCCCGTCGGCTGGAGGAAACAATGTGTGGATTCCAGGAGGACTCTCTCTCACTGTCAGTCATGCTCGCTCTCTCCGAATTTTCTCTCTCCTTCTTAATCCTGCCAGAGGAATCACTTCCCGATGGATATCGGCGGAGATCCATAATAAATGAAAGTAATATGGCAGAAGAAAGAGTCAGGCCTGAGCTTGTTGAATGAGAGTGATGCGATCATTGACTCAAACAGTTCTCATGAAGTGCGGGATCACTTTTTCAAAGACAGATAATAAATGCTGAGCTCAGCTTGACTGTGATGGAACATTGCGTTTCTCTGCACCTGTCCAACCGTGAATCCTGTTTATCTCAATTCAAACGTTAGAATAATGACAGTAACTGAACGAACGACAAGCGTTTGGCCCATAATAAGTGATTCAAATTGAGCCATATTTGAAAACAAAGCGACAACCTCTTCCACGTTGGAGGTTGACTGATATGCTGACATTGGCCTAATGAAATTGCTGACATTATTTAATTAGTCATGCCACGAATTAAAGTCTGACAGCTACCATTAGCTGTTTTCATACGAAAGCAAACACCAATTCAGTATCTGGTTATGTCAATAATCGTGTGTGTTCTGTGTAGCATAAGTGACGCAGTGGAGGATTCCTCTGTTTTGCTGACGCTGGTCTTGAACAATTTGACTCTACTGATTCTGCATGGCCCCTTTTGTTTTACAGGATTAAGTCCATAACCGAGTCTTTCAAAGGATTAGAGATGTTGTATTGTCATTGTTCCAGCGCTCATGAATCTGTTCAACTGACAAGAAATCACAGTCAGAAACAGAAATTCTGCATCTGCATCATGAGGTGTTTGTTGTTGCCTCAACTGACTGACGCAGCTACGAGACATCAATGTGCAGAAACTAAAATGCGCTATGTAATACAACATGCCTCTTCCGTGGTCCTGCAGTGGTCGACGGGGGATAAATTAGCGTAGTGTGTCTTTAAGTGAGCTTTGCCGCTCGTCAGCTCTTTCCCAGCGAAATAACAGAAACAGTGCTGATGCTGCAGAAATGTTAACTCCAGAAGATGTGAGCGGCAAAGGAAGCCTCGTTCTCCTCAGATGTCCTCAAGCAAACGGCAGCAGAAATGATTTTAAGTGTTTGATGTGACACTGAAGGCTACTCATGAGACAAGACTTGGTCAGCTATTTGTAACAATTTAACCGAGGTTTTGTAGAACTGTCAGCGTCTTTTGAACAGGTATTGAAATCCAAGACTGTTGAGGCTGCGGCCGATTCATGAAGCAGTGAAATGAAATAACAGTGAGAAAACGCATAGGGAAAAACATTTCTGAATTTCATGCCAACAGAGGGCTCTTTCCAAGGATGGATATCTGTCAGTGCTGAGAACCAGGCTGATCCCGGCGATCTTTTATAACTAAATACGTTTAGCTGACCCGAGTTTGTAACTGCACATGTGAGCAGAGCATTTCTGGCATGTTGAACTGCATCAGTGTCCTCGCGTTCATCTCGCCGGGCACGTGTAGCCCGCACAACTCCTGCTGTAGGATTTCTGGTTTTTGCGAGCACATCTGTAACACCGCGGAGCAGCTGTGATCGGAGCCGACGCTGCGCTTGCCGCCATCCCCAGCGTGTCCGCAGAACTGCTGCGGTAGCGTGCAGCTTTATTACTCGCCACTCAAACCGTCTGAGTGCCGTGGAACATTATTTCATAAAAGGTTGCCGTTATTGATGTAAAACCCAGTTTCAGTCGTCGTCTCAGCCGTTCTCCCTGAACACTGCTCGGCGTGCTGTTAAAGCTAAAATGGTTGATTAATTGATTAGTCAATTGTTACACAATTAATCTCCAGTTATTTTTAAAGTGATGAATCGGGGCTCTGATTCGCTGCTTGTATTTGTGTAACATGATGCGTTTTAGGTTTTGCAGTGTCATTTGGACAAAACGAAACAAATGAAGTCATTTTTGATGCTAGGAAAGTGTCATGTCTCATTTTATATACAGAGAGATGTTTCATTTTCATCATTTTTTTTGCATTATGACCCACTTTTTTGTTATTATCTGCACTGATGACTGAACGTCAAGGCCCCCATACTGTCTCCTGTTTTCTCGACTCTTTTGACATCCTCCATCAAATATTTCCTGCCTTAAATGTCACAGACACACAATGTGTTGCATTCAAACCCCAGCACTGAACTGGACGTAGCTCAGCATAGACTGAAAGTCCACCATATTAATTAGGAATATTTCAATGCTATATTTACACAAAAAGAGCCTAAAAGCGCCATGTCTTGGCCTGATGTGCGCGCCATCCTGCTCCTTTTGAGTAAATATGATTGTCAGACAGTCAGATGTATGTGGGACTAATCCGTGAATCTGAGTAGCACAATTTGAAATTATATTCATTAGTTTAGAAATGAATTCCAAATTGTTCCGTTCTCACAATTCAAACCCAGCTGTTGACCTCCAGGTTCAGTTTCATCAGAATCAACATGAGACGTGTTATTGAGTAATACAAGATTCACTCAACTTTTCATTCAGTGACTATTTTCTCTAAATGCTATCAATGACCAATAGGAGACCGATATTTTAGAAGCCTATGCTTTGCTGTTTCTGAGAAAATTTACCTCACTTACTAGTTTTGGACCTGATCCGTCGCCATGGTAACTTTTTTTAGCCTAAGTGGGTGTCTGCTTATACTATCGTTATATAAATGGATGGAGTTCTGTTTTGCAGTTCTTCCTCTGCAGTCAAGTGGGCCTCCACTGTGAAAAAAATAATTCTCCTCCAGCCAACAGTTGTGTTCTTGTCAGATAAATGGTGGGAGGTCCAGTTTGTTATTAGGAAACATCCCGCGGTGGAACAGCTGGCACATCAGCCAGGCAACACACCGCTCCAACAAAAAGCTGCATTTGTGAACAAGAACAGTGAGACACAAAAGCGATGGCAACAAAAAAAATATCTGCATATCACTGTTATTGCCGTTAATCATATGCCATATGAGAGACAAGTGGGTACATTGCAGCATACTGTGAAATTAGTGATGACCATTGATGGTGATGGTGACATGCTGCTTGGCAACACCGCTAGTTACCGTCTTCTTCTGCTTCTCCCACTTCTACTACTATTACGACAGTGCGGTGCGACCGGCATAGAGTGGCCAATACCTAATCGCAGGCAGTTTGCAGCTCGGCTACGCTGATGTGGGCACATCATGGCAAAAAAAAAAATACATTTTGTGATGGATGTACCCAAACAAATTATATGTCATGTCTAACCATAACATTGACAGACGATAACTACCGATAATTGTCCGATTAGTCGATGAAAAATTGTTTAGTAATTATGCCCGTGCGCCCGTATCCTTTAACACTTAAACCAGTTCATATAACCTGTGGTTGTGTCCATCTTATTGTTAAACATGAAAATCAAGGTTTCCATAATAGTACATTTCCAGAAGTGTCAACAATAGCCTTTTATTTGTCATAATTTTCGTATATTTTTGTCATCTGCAACGCCACTGTCATATTTGTGAGCCCAAATCCTTACAACTGCAACTTAAAGTTCCTAAAACTCAAAGAAAGGAGAAAGAACCATACACGTGTCTTTGTTTTAATGAGGTTCCTGTGACAACGAACCTCATGAGTATTTATAGATGAATGACAGTCTGATGCAAGCATCTCCAGAATATTGAAAGTGATTATGCATGATGATTCAGTTTGATAATGAAATTGACCATCTGTTGGTGTTGTTGAATTCCAATAACACAGTCCACTTCTGGCGTTGCAACTTGAATTTGCATCCAAAATGTAGCACAACATTTTTTTTTTTATTACTAATATCAGTCCACCAGAAACGCAATTTTAAGATTATCAAATTTCCGTTTTGCTATGTACTTCCGAGTCACATAGGGCAGGCGGGTGGGGCGTAATGTTGGAGAGAATTTGGTGTGACGAGACAATGGTCAACCGCCCATCAAATGTGGAACCAACTGTGTACCGATGGGTGCGACAGGGAGAGGGAGAGCGACTAGAGCTCCTCAATTCTCGCCAGAAGTCCATAATGGCTGTATTTTGGGGGAAAGACGAGGTTTGTGGGGAAGACCTGAAAGACACATTGCCCTGCTGAAGCATGAGGATTTGACAATATTATCTGTTGAACTTGGTTTGATTTTGTTTTACAGACCGAAAACATGATTGATTTTGATAAAAGATGTCAAACACATGAAACATGTAGTTTTTATGAAGAGGTCCACAAGTTTGACGGGAGGTGTGACCCAAAAGGGTTTAAAAGGTATCTTTTGTTTCAGGTGGACTTTAGGGTTTTCACTTGTGTATCTCATTTACTTCATTTCAGTGACTTTATCAGAGACTAAGAGTTTGTTTAACGGAACATTTGCGTCAGTGATGGGCTGCTGAAGACCACTGTTGTCTCCCTTAACTGCCTTATAAGAAGGAAACAGGGTTTGCACATGTTCTGGAAAATCTGAAACACAGTTTTCCAGTCAATGAAAATGCATGGAAATTTAGAGGAAAGTTAAATATCTCGGAAAATGATTTCATTATTCTGCTATTTTCCTGTAGCTTAAGATGATTTCCCAGTTACGTACGGTCATTAATAGATGAGAGTTTTTAATAGACTTCTCCTGTTATGCTGAGGAGACACGCAGCCCCAGCAGCCTCTCTCTCCCTCTTAGGTCACATGGTAGGAGGTAGATCACATCACAGTTCAAAGTGGTCAAAACTATGCATGGTGCCAATCACATTAAAATCACAATGTAAATCCTCTGTCAGCGAAACAGTGGTGGTTTTTGTTTTTATAGATGAGCATTGGTTCATTTATGGCTCATTTCAAACGGTTGAATCATGTTACACTGGGTAGCACGTTGAGGTGCTTGCTCGATTGTTTTGCCTGCAGAGGGTTGAAGGTTTGTGGTTCAAATGTGGCGGAGAGAAACGGTGACATCGGTTTGTCTTATATTGATACAGGAGGAATATCTTACACAGCATCTTCTTTAACCATAAATAATTAAAATGCACGTCTTTTTCTCGGTTGATGTTTTATGCATTTATAGTGATATTTGTTACGCTATGTTCTAGAAATGCACATTTGAAAAAAAAAATGTTCTAAGCGGAAAATTAACGATCAGTTATTCACTAGTTATTATTTTTTTCATTAAAGATGTCGATGGCAGTAGCGCAAAAGAAACCGTCATTTTCCTGAGGGAGATCTTTATTCCAAGAAGAACTAGTAGACCAACAGCAGTCCTCTTTTGGCTTGGACTGCAACCGTCGTGTGCTGACTGACAAAGTACCAGAGTTGTATTTTAACAGTGTTGCAATATTTACAGCAAGCACTGTCCTTTTTTTTTTTTTCTTTTTCTTTTTTACAGTTTAATGCTTCCGAGCTGGTTTTCTTCATCTGTGATGCCAGTAGCTTTTCAGAGCTGCAAAAGTGAAGTTTGTCCTCTTGCGGTATAAAGGTTAATATATGTGATGAAATGGTTCTGGAGGAACGGTAACTGAGATACGCGTTGTCAGATGATTCATTTTTATCTCGGGATGCACTCAAATGAAAACTTCTGGCCAAAACCAAAAACCGAAAAAATGAGCAAACGCTTGGCGGAAAACCGAAACCCCAAAAGAAATTATGATGAAAATTTTTACTGCCATTACATTTATGGCTACGAATGTCGACTTGCCTAACTAAGGCCAAGGCATTTCAATTGCATAAATTTATATTCATGCATCAAAGAATAAATCAGTTACAAAATTATGAAAATATTTCTTTAGCGCTGACATTTCAAAAAAGCACAATTAAAGGTACGATCATAAATAAAATGTTTTACTTGGCCCCACTCGTGAATACCTTACAGGCCTAAGACTGACTGACCTATTACTGGCTACTGAAAAATTAAATATGTTCTCTCGTAAAACACAAAGTGCATTTAAGTCAAGTGCATTTTCTGTGTAGGACTACTACAACAAAGTATAATCAGAACAAGTGCAACTGCTGAAAGATGTTAACCGTACGCCAACAACAACAACAAATGCACGCGAGAATTGCAAATGTGCGAAGTGGAAAACAAATGTATAAGCATTGTCACAAGCTCATTCTATTTCTTGAAGTAAGGTGGCAGGTTTTTTGTTGATGAACAGTAGCTCCTCTGCTTTATGGCAGTGAAGTCTGTTCCTCTTCTCATCGAGAACATGCAGCAGACAGGTACTTGCGCGCCATCTTTGCCAGGTCAGGAACGCCCGCCTTGGTTACTTCTCCAGTAGGCGAGAGGGTCATCACTTCTGAGGATGGGGACTTGAGACAGATAACCATCTAACTGTTGAGCAGCTGAGCTTGTCGCCCGCCTGACATTTGAGAAAGATTTGAATAGGGCCCAGTGCATAAATAAACCTTTGTCAGGCAGAAGACTAAATTCATCTGACAGTCAGTAAGTTGGAACAGAGGAACCTACCTATTATTTGGGGCACTCTCTTGCAGGATCTCATTGAACATGTCAGACAATAAGGGTGCATGCCCCTCATCTGGCGCCGAGCGACGACCCCTTTTTCTTCTGCGCTCTGCTCTCCTTCTTCTGCGCTGTGCGTTTCTCCGACTCCAAGCGTGCACCCGGCATCCAACGCGGCCCGGCTCATTTCTGCTGCTTGCTGCTTTATCCCCACACCCAAGTAATGATCTTTATAGCGCGGATCCAGTACACACACAATGAAACGCAGAGGATCCAAGTAGATCTCACTAAAACGTGTGTTGATAGACTCTAAGAGTCCATGTTTCATTGTTTTCACTCCGTGGTCCGTCTTAACCTCTTTGCTTAGAAGAAACTTTAGTGCTGCGATTAAAGGGCTGATGTCTGCTACAGAGGCATCAGAGGCGCTGATCTCTTTAGTTAGCTGCTCAGAGAGGGAGAGTAGAGAGAGAATGTTCTCCATTAAGACCCGCTGGTGTGAAGTGAAGTGAAGTTGATCTGCGATATATGCAGCCAAGACTCGCTTTTGCGCAACGAGGCTTTCCAGCATGTAATAGGCGGTGTTCCACTGCTGTACGAACATCTTGCTGGAACCGTTTTATTGACGTTCCAAAGCGCTCATAGACTGCAAGTGGGAATAGGCCAGTTGAGAATGTTTAAAGTATCCCACAGTTCTTCTGCCTATAGCCAACGCGTCTTTTACGCTGCGCTGAGACAACGCTCCCCCGTTGACAGCCTGATATAGTGTGTGGGCCATGCACCGTATTCCTTTCAGCTGGCTGTCTTCTGTCACATGGTGAAAGCGACACATTGTCACTGACTATGGCATGCACTTTAGATCTGCCACGTATCCAACATGTTGGTGAACACACCAGAAATGGCTTCTGCTGTATGTGACCCTCTAAAATCTAGCCTGAGCATACTGGTGAGGCTGACGTCTGAGCTCTATATGTCTGACGTTAAGCTGATGGCTGAAATATCTGCACCTTAAAGCTCATGGACATGAGTTGCAACGACATTGTACAGCTCAGGTAAACGCGCGCCTGAGAAATGCCGTCTCCTGGGCACAGCATAGCGGGGCTCAGTGTGCTCTACCAGCCTACAAAATCGTACGTACTCTATGACAGAGAACGGCTGTTAATCTAAGGCAACGAATTCCATAATCTTTCCTATAATGCCCTTAGCCTTAGCAAAATCACAGGAAAACATTTTTAAAAGCATGATAATTGGGATATTTTGATTTCAGGTGGTAAATTAAACTCAACATGGAGTACCTCTTTGCAGATGCACCCCTTCTTAAGATTTTAGCATTACACGCTTTACAAATGACTATCTGTGGGTCTTTCTCTTGTATATTAAAATACGGCCACGCTGCAGACATGATGGGAAAGGCGTGCTGGATGCAGTTTTTGCTTGTGTCAAAAGTCTTTCAGCCAAAAACCGAAAAAGGTATTTTTTTTAGCCATTTTTGGCTGAAAATTTTCAGTGGACAAAATTTCTGTGTATCTCTACTTTTTAATCAGTTACATTTTTAATGGAAATGTATCAATTAATGTTTATTCTCTGACCTAATCAATGCCCCTTATCCAAGATTTTTTTTTTTATAAATGTTCAATAAAATGAGATGCCACTGTAGCAGCCAAGCAACCAAAGCAGAAGTGCGACATGGAAACCCAGACCAGCCAGAAACATTTACTTTCTAAACTGTCTATTGCCGCTTCAGACCAGGTTTCCACAGAGACAAACATATTAGTGCATGCCGTGATCCCTGTCTGTCATAACAGCAAGACTATCACTGAAAATATCCTGGAAATGTCCCGGAAAATTATCTCTAGAAGAACGGGAACCTTGAGAAATCGGTCTTCTGCGCAGCGCTGCCTGCAGCATGCATTGAATCTTGTGGGATTTGAGCAGCGGAAGGGCCCTGAGGTGTAATTATCACTGTAGGTTCACATATCGCTTAAGGATGGAAAATCAGGGATAAGATGTGAAGCTGAGTTGAGAGACTGACAGTGAGACACATCTGCAGGATATTTCTGCAGGACGACACAACGGGAATACTAATTATTCACCAGCTCTGCTCTCCCGCTGGCTTCCCTGTTCGTCATCTACATGTTGATATCAGCTCTCTGTAGCTTCACACTTGACTCACTCTCGCTCCTTTATGCATTACATACACACATAGATGACACATGCTCTTATCGTGAATCTACTTGGCCCGCTGATTGCTGCACATTCAACTTTCTGAGTTAAAGGCCAAAGCGATGTGCAGCTGAATGTGTTTTTTCAGTGATGTAAATATTGTGAACACAGTAGCTCCCTTTTGCTTAATGGCATGTTTCTCTGATAAATAGCTGCAAGGCAAATACGATGTGATTAAGTCGGCTTGTCTTTGCTGTTGATAGTTTGAGCAGTCACCTCATTCATCAGTTACATGACCTCCATTTTGTGATTTGTAATCTCCAAAGCTGAACGTACACCCAAATGGATCAATTTCTCTGAGGCAGAGCTTCATCTGTCAAATATTTTACAATCGCTAATCAGCCACATTATTATCAACACTATTCAATGGCGAGAGTGTAGAAATAGAGTGGAAAACCTTTAGAGATACTGTCTGCTCCACTTGTTAAGATCATAATTCGACACGGAATCGGTTCATGGTATTGTTATGCCAAAGCATTCAAGTCTCGTCCTCTGTCCACTGCCTTTGCAGCTGATGGGACCAAACTAGACTTGTAAAAACAATCTGAGGAGCAGAATATAAATGAGAGCGCGAGGTAATTTGGAAACATCCTCCTGTCTTCTGCCTGTCAAAGAATTCAAATAAAAGGTGTGATGTCCTGACCAACAGCGCTGCTTAAGTGTTTGTTGTAAAAGCTGTGAGTGTGTATGTTATGGAGTTAAAGGGCAGTGCAGAGCAGCGCCGGCTGTTACCATCTTTAACCAAAGTGCCCTGCAGCCACTGTAGACTATAGAAACAGGCTGGGATCCATCTAATTTTCTTCATTGGTTGAAAGTCTGTTGGTAAAATGTTATTGTTTGTTAGTGCCGGAATTTGGTGCACTGCCATGCTATTGTTAGTATCTGTGTGGTGGCCTATGAAGTATTTACAAAAGAAGGTTCATACCAAGTAGTTCCCTGCACAGCCATATTAAATAAAATTCAAAAAATGCTCAGTTCAAATGGAGCTGTGCAGGGAAGAACATCACTTGGCAGGAGGCTGACAAGCAAGATTACCCATCATTCACTTTGTCCCTCTGGAGCTTTAAAATAAATGTTTGCAGCATAGTTTGCTGAGTGGTTTACACTTGCATTATCATCGCAATTGACATATTGATGCAACTGTTTAAGATTCTTAAATTAGCTACAAAAAATGCTGGCAAATCAATAATAAAGAAATAGAAATCAAATATTCTAATATCTCTTGGGAAATAGGCTAGGCTAACATCTGTTTGGCTCCATAGTTTCCCCTGGCAGTCTTTCCCTGAACGGGGCGCAAGATGTGGGAAGTTTGCATACATCGTGGAAAAGAAAAGCAGTTGACTCTTGCAAAGCTAATTCAAAAAAGTCAAAAGTTATGAAAACCCACATTCTGCTACACAGACCTACTGGCTAACTACAGACTTTATGGCTTGAAATCAAAGATATTATAATGTCTTGGACACTGAGATAAGAAAACATACAAACTGTGTGAAAGTTGTAAAAATTCCCTGAGGTTGGTGTTTGATTTTAGTGGAGGTCTCCAATCAGAAATGGTCTGATGCTCAGGCGCTAGTGATATTTCAGTGCAGTATTGTGCAGTAACGTGTAAATGTTCTCAGCTCGTTTAAAGCTCAACCCATTAATGCATAAAGAGACAGCTGACCTGTAGGCTCTGCACAAGAGAACTTAGTATAGGTCACAAATCCCGGCTACTCCTCGTTAGCGGGTGGTGCTTGTGCCAAACAAACAATTTCAGGTAGTTTTTAATCACGGTGATGTTTCTTCAAGTGTCCACTGTTCTTAAAAGTTTGATTTTAATTAGTTTCTCAATGCTTTAAAAAAGAAGATGTGACAGCGTGGTCCTGATTGACGGCTGCTCTGAGGGAAATAGCAGAGGTCAGGCAGACATTCGTGGACCTCAAATGTGGAATTGTGTAACGCTAACTTTAAATGACAGTTGTTCTGCAATAAACTGAGGGCTGTGAAATATATATATATATATGTGTGTGTGTGTGTGTGTGTGTGTGTGTGTGTGTGTGTGTGTGTCCGTGTCCGTGTCCGTGTCCTTGGCCACAAGCTAGTCAGCCGTCCCAAATCAATGGACGCGATGACAAACCGATTT
>CAAKHG010049904.1:0-11009 GCA_901007715.1 Dactylopterus volitans | reverse complement strand
TTACATTAGTAATGTTTGCCCTTTAAAAGTAAAAAAAGAAAAATTCAAACATGTGCAAGGAATACGTTCAAGAATTCAAGAATACATTCAAGATGTCACGATGTAGTTTATAAGTGCACCTTGGTTTATAATTTTGTTTTATATGTAGTAATAGTACTATTTTTAATTTTTTTTTTAAATCTATTAAATGAATTGCATATTATTTCTATTTCTAAATTATTCCATATATTTACAAACATTATATTTACACCTTTTACAGTTATGCATTTTTGTTTTACGTTGGTTCTTGCCTTTGTTTTTTTGAACATGCATTTTCTTTGTAAGTGGTGTTGACTCACTCTGACCTGAAACATCTTCTGGATAGTCTCGGGAAGCATATTATTATTTACTTTGTACATCATTTGTGCAGTTTTGAAGTCAACCAGATCAGTGAATTTTAGGAATTGTAATTTATGAATAATATGTTTGAAAGGTCGTGGTAATCTGCTCCATTGATTATTCTTATTGCTCTCTTTTGTAGTAGAAATACTGGATTTATGATTGTTTTAAATGCGTGTCCCCAGATCTCCACACAGTAAGTGATGTATGGATCTTTGAAGGAGCGGTCCAATAGGTGTTATGAGTTTCTGTTGAGGATATATTTTGTTTTGTTCAGTATTGCAACAGATTTTGATATGTTGTTCTTAATATAATTTACATGCGGTTTCCAGCTTAATTTGTGGTTTTTAATGACTCCTAAAAATGTATTTTCGTGGACTCTTAATTTCAATATTATCTATCTTAATTTGTGTTTGATTTAGAGTGCAACAGTATCCGAATATTTTGTATTTAGTTTTATCTGAATTTAATGACAATTTATTCATAGCAAATTTGTGTCATCAGCGAATCAAAGTGCAACAGTCTGGACACATTACAAATATCATTGATATACAGAATAAATAACTTTGGCCCCAACACGGATCCCTGTAGAACCCCACGTTACCTTTCATCATTTAATTGTACTGTAGTGAGGGAATGGTGTTGGGCTGGGAACTTCCAGGAGAGGGGCAGGCAATTAGTGGCTGATGTGGTTCACCTGTGGGGGGAGGAGAGTGGGGAGAGGAGAGAGATGGCGAGACGTGGCCAGCAGTCGGCCGGAGCTGTTGTGTGAGCAGTGGGGTTTGACCTGCTTACATTTGTAGTGGTCCCTAAGGAGTCAGTGTGATTTCTAGCTCCCCTTGTGTGCAGTGTGTGATAGTTCAGTTGCTGTGGAGTGATTTTGTGTGCAGTGTCTCCTTTTGTGGTGTGTATTCTGTTTGGCTGCAGTGTTGGTGTTGCCGGATGGAGTACCTGCCTGGCTACTGGGGCTGCCCTTGTTGGCCTGCGTGCTGCAGACGTCCCTAATTTATCAATTGAGAATTAATTATAATAAAGATTTGTCCATTTTCCTATTTACCTGTCTTTGGTGGGTGCTCTCTTGCCTCTTTTACCGGCCCAGACCGGGTTAACAAAGGTGGTGGCAGCTTTAAATTACTTTAAACATCTTAGGATAAAAACTTACTACAGTACATATTCATGTCTATTTTCCAGTTAGCTGCTGATCCATGAGTATGTTATCCCTCTTATCCCATATGTGTCCAGTTTCCTCATGAGTAAATTATGGTTGATGGTGTCAAATGCCTTTTTTAAATCTATAAATACCCCTACTGTGTATTTCTTATTGTCTATTGCTGCTGTTATCTTTTCTACCAGTTGCATTACTGCCATTGTAGTTGATTGATTAGTCCTGAATCCACAGTGATGTTAGTAAATTTTGTTTTTCTATGAAATGGTCGAGTCTATAGATGAAAAGTTTTTCTAAGATTTTGGCAAACTGTTAAAGTAGAGAAATTGGTCTGTAGTTATGAAAGAGGTTCCTATCTCCATTTTTATATATTGGAATGATTTGTGCTATTTTCATTTGATTTGGAAATATGCCTGTTTGGAGTGACTGGTTGCAGATGTGGGTCAGAGGTCTCGCTGTAGTTTCTATAATGTTTTTTACCAATGCCATATCAATGTCGTTACAATTATTTTTTTATTTTTGAATTTGTTTACCACATCAATTAGTTCCTTTTCTGTGATTTTCCTTAGAAAAATGGTATTTGGATTTGTGTTAATAATACTTTCATGAACATTAATTTTCGGTATTGGATCCACAATTTCTTTTGCTAAACTGTAGCCAACATTCACAAAGTAATTGTTAAATTCATTTGTTGTCTCTTTTGTGTCGGTTAAGATTGGTTGGTTATTTTTAACAAAGTAATTTAGATAATTTAGTTTCCAGTCACAGGGACATGTCCCTGCGACTCCCTGCAGCTGGCCTGTGAATCCTTCCCCACTTTCTGTCCTTGCGTTACTGTGTTTGTGGAAGTGGAATGAGTCCCAGGGGAGGGCAGGCGTGTCCAAATCCCTGAGTCAGACATAGGCCTGACCGCATACCCAGCCAACTTGGGATCTTTACCCTCCTTGCTTACCCCATGCTCCATCTTTCCTCCAAAGACAGAGCCAATAGCTGCCTTGCTCTTCCTCCTCCGCCAGGTCCTTTAGCGCTTTCCTCAGCTTGGATCCAGGGACACAAGGAGCCGCTGGGTGGACGTTCCAGCAAAGCCTCGGCACCCGATTTCTGCTGGAAAAACGGTTGCCCTCCACCATGCCTGAGCACATGCAGCTGCCAGATCTGTATATTTCTCCTTCTTCCTCTCGGAGGCAGAATCCATTCCATCTTCCCAAGGGACTGTGAGCTCTACCATGATGACTGTCCTCGTGGAGATGGACCAGAGGACAATGTCTGGCCGGAGGGTGGTAGGTGTGATAACCTGGGGGAACTTTAGCTGCCAGTCAAGATCATTAACAAAGGCAGTGGCCACTCCTTTCCCCTGGACGTGAAAGGAGTGGCCACTGCCTTTGTTAATGATCTTGCTTTCGCCCCTTTGCTGGACAGACTGGATGCGTTGCTGTGATGCTAGTGGGCTGGCGTTGCTAGCTTCAAGCTAGTGTACTTTCAGGATTTCGGCAAGCTTGCGTAGCACTCTGTCGTTGCGCCATCGGTACCAGTGCTGCGTCAGTGCTGCCCTACACCCGGAGAGGATATGCTGCAGACTCGGGTTATTGGAGCTGCAGAATTGGCATGTCTCCTCTGTGCCATACCACAGGAGCAGGTTCCTCGGACTCAGAAGCGTGTCATACATGGCCCTGATCATGAAGCTCAGCTTTGCTTGAGGCATCCTCCACATTGTCGGCCCATGTGATGTTTCTGTCGATGACTGCCTCCCATGTTGTCCATCTCCCTTGTTGCTGATGGCTGACTGCTTTGATTTTATAGCTCTCCTCTTTGATCTAGACAACTTCAGAGATCACCACTTAATTAAGCACTTTCCATGTACCCTGCATGTTATTTCTGTGTTGTTCTAATTGTTTAATATTCTTTCTTATTGAATCTCATTATAGCTATTAATTAATTCAATATATTATATTTTTTAGATTTATTTTCTGCTTCCTTTGTTCTGGATTTTAAGAACTGCTTATAGAGTAGATTTTTCTTTTTACAGGCATTTTCATTTTTATCGTCGAGGAGGGGACGCCCCCTACCTCCAAGTTGGCAGGCCTCGGACGTGTGGCGCCTGCAGCGGGGACCGACCTGGAGGGCTGGAAGTTGGCGATGAGTTGGGGGTTGAGGATGTGCCCGGCAGGAACCCATCATCTCTCCTCCGGGCCGTAGCCCTCCCACTCGACTAGGCACTGGAGACCCAAACCACGACGACGAGAACGCAGCAGGCGGGGAACAGAGTAGGCAGGACCTCCATCAATGAGGCGAGGAGGAAGCGATGGGGGAGGAGTGGGCGGGACCAGAAGCTCTCCGCCTGGGATCTTCCGGATGGAGAGCCGAAGCTTCTGGCCAACCTGGTAAGAAGGGGCGTTCGAGCAACGCCGGGGTTAGGGGGAGTGGAAGCCCCAACCCTGCTGGTGGGAAGACTTATGTTGGTTGCGCACAGGACAGGCATTGGTGTACTCACGGCTGTCGTTCCTGGTAGGCTCCCCCTCCTCCTTGATCACCCGTGACAGGGCATCAGGCTTGACGTTGCGGGATCCGGGGCAATGAGGAGGAAGGGGTGTGGCCTTGGCCCACTTGCACCTGGACGGCATGAAACTGGACCCCCTGGTGCCAGTTGCAGAGAGGCAATCACTGAAAAAACTTCTGGCTATAATGGACAATGCCGATCACCCTCTGCACACTTTTATCAGCGCACAGGAGAGCACCTTCAGTGACAGACTGCTGCTCCCCAGGTGCAAAACCAACAGGTTCAGAGACTCCTTTGTCCCACGAGCCATCAAGCTGTACAACTCTGCACTCAGTGGGAGGGGGAAGGACCGCGGGAGGAGAGGGGAGCAGCGGGGATAGAGAACCTGCAGTTCTTTGCATTAGCACTTTCCTTACTGCCACTTGTCCACTTTAATAACATGTCTACCTCGTGTGCATATTCTTTTACCTATTGCCTTTGATATTTTCTTATATTGCATTTCTTTATGCTTGTTCTTATTCATTCCCTTTCTTATAACTTGCACGTTTTTGCACTTCTTGTACTGCACTATTTGGTGTTGATGGCATGTGCTGGAAAGCTAATTTCCCTGAGGGAACCCTCCCTGTGGATTAATAAAGTATAATTGAATTGAATTGACCCAAATGCAGAACACACATACACTGGGAGAGTTTAAAAAGGGCTTTAATGGAGAAGCTGCCGTACAGAAGTACAGGCAGTAGAGGGAGCTCGGTGCTCGCGGTAATCAATGGACACGAAAAGTCATTACAGTCTCTGGGGCTCCAGCGGACGGAGCGGAAGCTCGCACACATGAACTGTTCACAGGAAGCAAGCGGACAGGAAGCAGAGTTCGTCTTACAGTCAGAGCGACGGTCCAGAAGCGGTGAGCGTAATCGGCGGGCGAAGCTGGGGATGTGGAGGCGCCGGCGGGGAACAGGTTGCGGAGAAACCGTCGACAGGCGAGGGGGTCAGCGGCGAGGAGGCAGTCCAGAGGCGAAGACGCGCAGGCAAAACTCGAGGGCGGGGGTGAAGAACTGGTTGTAGATCCGGGGAGTGGGCAGAGCAGGAAGGTCGGGGACAGGCAGGGTCGTAAACGGGCAGGCAGGCTGATGAACGCTGGAAAGACTAGCATAATGCTGAGAACAATCTGGCAAAGAGGTTGGTGTGGGGCAGGCTTAAGTAGAGCACGAAGCAATCAGCATAGTCAGGTGTAGCGAATTCAGGCAGATGAGATGGGAATGGCAGACGGGAGGAGCAGAGACAGAGTGTGACAGTCAGTTGTTATTCTAGTTGGTTTCAAGATGGTAGGAATTAGGCTCATACTGTAAAATGTATCAAAGACGTTTTTTGTCTTACTGTGAACATGACAATTTAACAGATCTATGTCCCCACAAACAAAAAGCATTTTTTTTATAATTCATCTTATATCTGTCAATATTATCATTAAACATTTCAATGCAAGGTCCCGGTGTCCTATAGATGCAACTTATTATATTCTTGGCTTTCTCCATATCTATTTCTACAGTAACACATTCCATGACGTTTTCTATTTTTTTCGACATACTCTATTTTTTTTTTTACATTTAAATTCACTGTAGAGCCACTTCTCCCTTTTTGGTCTTTCTATTAGTTGTAAGTAGATCATAGCCCTCAAGTTTAACATCCATTTCCTTCTCATTGTCCAGCCAAGTTTCTGATATTGCAACTACATTAAACATGGTGAACTGTTGCAGATAGTCCTTAATTTTGGTGAAATTGCTGTTCAGACTTCTGCTATTGAAGTGTATTTTTGAAAATGTTCCGTCCATTATTACGTTGCTCTCAAATTGCTCGTCTGTATAGTATTCACAGCTACTGTCAATGCTATTGTAGTGATGATTTTCTGGATGGATGCCATTCTCCATCTCATACATTTTGTGTTCGGTATAATCAAAAGTTTGTAAGTTGAGTTGTTTGTAGTTTAAATGTCCATTACTCATACGATCTTGTGGGCCTGGTTCAGGCAAATCCTCATCATTTGTGTCATTAAATGGAAAGGTATAATCCTTGTCTGGTCTCATTGCTGCAGTCATAATTCATCATAGTTCACTCATAATTCATCTCCAGTTCTTGCTTCTCATGAGTTGTTAATTCTTGTACTTGTCCAGTTCTGTGATATCTTTAATGGCCAGTACTTTTGCCTTCTCTGTTGATCCATTAAGTTTAATGAATACTTTGCAGTTTGATGTCCATGTTGATTGGATCTATTTCGGTTTCCGTAAGATGCGTGCTTGTCTGGAGATGTTGGCATTTTTTTTGTTACGTGTTCATTTAGGCAGACATTTGTTCCTCTCAGCTTCCTCCATTGCTTGAGTAGTGCGGTTTTTTGTTTTCTGTTGACAAATTGAATAATTATGGCAGGTTCAATGTTTTTGTCTCTTCGGGGAAGAGGATGACAGGCCTCGATGTCCTTGCTGCCAAGGAAGTTGATCACCTGCTGCTCAGACTCGGTGACCTCTCGGTCTCCTGCAGCCCTGGCGTATGACTGGGGCTTAGTGTCCAGACCGCTGACAATTAGGTCGTTTATCCTTGAATATTGTTCCAGGTCTGCCACATGGCCCTCCAACATGGTAATTCTTTTATCCTTTTCAGCATTTTGTCTTTTCGCCCATTGAGTTCATTATCACTGTTTGCTGGTTGGAGATGTTTGATATTTCCCCTGACATAAAGTTCAAGGATTTCTTTATGTCCTTCACTTCCGCGTCTGTGATCGTCTGTGATTGCTGTCTTTTTGGTGGCATCTTATTTATTCGTTCAGAGCCGAGGGTCTCCTGGAAGTCCAAAACAGAGAAGCGTCCGTTGCTAGGTTACCAGTAGTAGCAACCCGGAAGAGCCGGTGTGTAGCCAGGCTAGGCTAACCGCCGGCCGCCTTGCTATCTTTGTTTTATTGAGTTTGTGTTCTTAAATCGACATCTTAATCCAGGCGTTGGTCAAAGCAATTATGCGTCCGTCAGATAATCCAAACACAAACGCAAGAACAGCACAGAAACAAAGTTATAACGTTAACTCGTCAAAGGCGCGTCCAAACGCAGACGGGCAAGCAGCGTGAAGCACCTGAATCTCCAGCGGTTAAACCGGTGTAAGGTTATGGGACACCGATCCGTGAGCCACAAGAGCCAAGCCACGGAAACCATCAACCCGCTTAATCGACCACAAATGAGGCCATTTTTTTCACTTACCTCAGTGAGGTCGACCGCCAGAAGAGGAGCGGCTAGCTGGCCAGTCGGCATGTACAGTTCCCCGGAGCCAGCAGAAGCAGAAGAAAGTTGGAAATTCCTCCTGAGCCACCAGCAAGCCAAGGAGCGTACGGCGACTCAAGCCGGGGCAGAAATGGATGAATCAGATCTTTATTACCCAAAAACCAACAACTAGAGCTTCCCGCACAGGTAAGCAACAGGTAGCGACACAACAACCGCGCGAGCAGCGGGAACTAGAACGAGAGCTAACGAGAACAAGGAGACATGGAGATGCAACCTTCCCTGACTGGATGTGTTGAGTGAGTGCATGGGCTCCAAACACTGTAGGTGAGAACGAGTGGCCTCAGCATCACAAAAGATCAAAAATCAAGATCCTCCCTAAATTTTTCTCCGATTATTCAGAAAACTCAGAAGAAGTTAAATCAGTGGCTGCAGAGATTTATCCTTGAAAGGTAGAGTCGTGATCACTAAGGCGGAAGGAATTTCTCGGCTCACTTATGCCGCTATTTCTTTACATTTAGATAGTAAGATTAGTAAAGCTGTTGACCAGATGCTCTTTAATTTTATCTGGAAAAATCGCACACATCATATAAGTAAGAGTGTTGTTATGAACAATTATGAAAATGGAGGGCTTAATTTCTTAGATTTTACCACCTTAAACAATACATTTAAAATTTAAAAAAAAATTCTAAAAAACCCTACTTCACTTTGGAATTTTATTCCACATTCCATCTTTTCTCAGTTTGGAGGCTTAAGTTTTATTTTAAGCTGCAACTAATATAGGCAGTGGTGCAGTGGTCCCTGGAGAAGTGGGTATACTCTCAATTTTCACCCTTTTTTTTAAGTAGTCCAGAAAAAAGCCGTTTTAGAAACAGTGACAAGTTAGTTTACCCCAAAATCCATCATTTATACTTGCTCTCTATTATAAAGTTATCATGACTTGATTAGGAGCAATTTGTAGTCACTACTGGTCACACAAGCAGCCTGGATGAATGTAAAATGTATTTATCATGAGGCAAACATGGTGTTTCAGTTTTGTTTGTTTTTAACATTTATTTAAAATAAAATACTGATATATTGAATATCAGCATTTTTAATTAATGTTTTGTTTTGAACATGTTCATTTAAATCATTCAACCAAATAATATGTTACAGAACAACAACAAAAAAGACAGCAATACCTCCCTTCCTTTTCATTTCTATCTGTCCCTATACAAAATAAGACAGCCAGGTTAGACCTCAATATTGTTTTAGGCCGAATCTTAAACTATTTGTCCCCATTCTTGTGTTTTAGCTTACTTAAAAATCAACTACCAGCCTAGCTAGTATAAAATTAAACTAGATCATGTAGGTTAGTTAGGGCTAAGTAACTCGGCTAACTTTATAATTTAGACCTTTACAATAAAAAGCAAGCTTCATAGACATTGCGGTAATCAATTTCATCTAACTTCAGAGTCTGGTATGACATTCTTGCAAACTTGGTTGATTAAACACTACCTGAAAACCAACAATGACACAGTTTCCCCACATTATTCCAATCTAGCTAGCTTCACGGTAACATTAGGATAACGTTAGCCTTTCACAACGTTAGCCGACTTGCACAGTTTAAGTTAACTATTGGCGACAAAATCTCTTCTCTAAATGTGCAGTCATATTGCCAGTAGTTAAAACAATGATTCATTTGGAAACCACCTTTAAACTTACCTCTGAATTATGTCCTCCATGAAAGTAACCGCAAACGTCTCCTAGGTCTCTGTGCTGTGCTGGAAATCACCCCCTATCACGGTGTAGTGCACTATATAGTGAATACGCCATTTTGTAGTGTTGTTCGAATTCTCCGCAGCTGATTTCATCCACTATATAGTGGATGACAAAATACCCACAATGCACCGCAAAATTCAGTGAACAAGCAATGTACACTACTTTGTGCTCCCATATTCCACAATACAACGCTGTCGTGTCGTCCACTACATTGTGCATATGATGTAGTGCACTAGTGATGCATATGATGATGTAGTATAGTGATGATGTAGATGTAGTGCATATGATGATATATACAATTTAGTGGATAGGGAGTGAGTGAATGAGTGGTCGCATTTCCAATAATCGCACATTTTTCAAGGATACGTGCAGTGACCTGTCAATCAACTGAAGTGGCATTGACACCTGAGGTGTAAGCAATATTTTCCTCTGCATGACCTGCCCTACTCTGCCTCTGATTGGCTCATCGGTCCCCATGCCTAAAGTGGCAACCAACTAATCAGTGAAGGCAGCGAGTACCAGCCAATTAGAGGCAGAGGAGGGTGGGTCATGGCTTCACCATCCTTTAGGAAAAAATGGGCAATCTGCCTCAAAAATATTACTGAGTGGTGCGCACCAGGGGGGATTTAGAAGTGGGTATACACAATGCTGACTGAAAAATAAGTGGGACTACACCTCTGGCCCTGCGTGCAAGAAGACTGTAATCCAGTGAAAGCCCAGCCAAGTTGCTCCAAGTTAATTGTTTGCCCCGTTGCTCCAGTTTTCTGTGAGTTTTTTTTTTGTTTTGTCAGACTGATTCCTCCGCTAAAACTGACTGCCTTTTCACTGCAAACGCCAATTGATCTCTGACCTGCCTGCCTTTTGGTTAATATTTTTGTTAACCGGACATTCAAATCAAATGAAATCAAATCAAACTTTATTCATATAGCACTTTTCATACATTTAAAATGCAACACAAAGTGCTTTACAACAGTTAAAAGCAATGCAAAGGAAAATAAAAACAGATAGAATCCTTACGTCCCACCCTCCATGTACACACAACCATACATACACGCACACACACGCATACGCATACATTGACATGGCAAGGCACTGAGAATCTGGGAACCACCATCTTTGCGGCTGTCCACACTGGGAGGAGCCGCAGGGCAGGCTATGGCAACTGAGGGGTTGTCCGACAGGCCTGTCAGGCCGGCGAGCCCCCAAACCAGCCAGGCCAAAAGGATCTGGGGACAGCCCCTCCAGCAGGAGGCCCAACATGGCTCCCAGTGTGAAGGACCCCCTGAGGGAACACAGGAGTTAAAAAAAACTAACAAAACAAAACAAAATACAGGCAACAAAAGGCAACAGCATAAAATAAAACCTGATAAAAATCGTAAGATTGATCAAAAAGGTCAGTTAAAAGCCTGATTAAAAAGGTGTGTCTTTAACCTTCTCTTAAAAGCATCAACGGTCTCTGCAGTCCTGAGGTTTTCCAGCAGGCTGTTCCACTGGTAGCGGCCTATGACCCCCATCATCATAATCATTAATTTTCTTATGAATGATTAATAATCGATAAAAGTTCTTGTGAAGGGCCACAGGAAGGTCTACACTACAAAAAAAGGCAACTAGGGGTCAAGGGGAAAAGGGGCAGCTGCTCCAGCACCTCTAACGCCCCTCATCACCCAAAGACAATGAGGTTATCATCCCAAAAATCTCATTTATTATAAAGATGTGAAAAAATTTACACTGTTAGTAGGTATGTTTGAGGCGAATTTTACAAACTTATTTCTTCACTGAATGCTAACAGGAATATTTTCGTGTTTGGGTGAGTGACTAAGAACTCCAAAAAAGGAAATTGTTTACAAATTTGACTTCCCCTCTCACATCTTGAAGAGGATATATGACAGAGAGAGAGAGAGAGAGAGAGAGAGAGAGAGAGAGAGAGAGAGAGAGAAAATGTTAGGTTTGCTCT